>CAUYRT010097468.1:0-22125 GCA_963574885.1 Lepilemur ruficaudatus
AATAGGGGAAAGGAATTCCTCTAAAACTGATTTATGTGATTAACTGTACACCTCGGTAAATTCACTGAAAATCATTTAATTGTACACTTAAAATGGAGTAAAGGCATGGTATGTAAAGTATACTTCAATAAAGAAAAAAAACCTCTCAAAACTAAGCATAGAAAGAACATACCTCAAAATAATAAAAGCCATAAATGTCAAACTGACAGCCAATATCATACAAAATGAAGAAAAGTTGAAAACACTCCCCCTAAGAACTGGAACAAGACAAGTATGCCCCCTGTCACCAGTTCTATTCAACATTGTACTGAAAGACCTAGCCAGATCAGTCAGTCAAGAAAGAGAAATAAAGGGCAACTCAATTGCAAAAGAGGAGGCCAAACTATCCCTGTTTGCTATTGATATGACCTCATATTTAGAAAACCCTAAAGACTCTACCAGAAGACTCCCAGAATTTGATAAATAAATTCAGTAAAGTCTCAGGTTACAAAATTAATGTACACAAATTGGTACCATTTCTATACACTAATAACTGTCAAGCTGAGAGTCAAGAACTCAATAGCATTTATAGTAGCTGCAAAGAAAATAAAATACTTGGAAATATACTTAACCAAGGAGGTAAAATATCTCTATAAAGAGAACCACAAAGCACTAATAAAATAAACCATAGATGACACAAACAAATGGAAAAAATATTTCATGTTCATGGATTGGAATAATCAATACTGTTAAAATGTCTCCACTGCCCAAAGTTATTGACAGATTGAAAACAATTCCCATCAAAATACCAATATCATTTTTCATAGAACTTAAAAAAAACTCCTAAATTTCATATAGAGCCAAAAAAATCTGAATAGCCAAAGCAATCTTAAGCAAAAAGAACAAATTTACATTCACATTACCTAACTTCAAATTATACTACAAGGCTACAGCCATTAAAACATCATGGTACTGGCATAAAAGTAGACACATGTATCAATGGGACAGAATCGAGAACCCAGAAATAAAACCATCCATCTACAACCAACTGATTTTTTGACAAGGCAGACAAAAGCATACACTGAGGAAAGGGTGCCCTATTCAATAAATGGTGCTGCAAAAATTGGATAGCCACATGCAGAAGACTGAAACTGGATCCCTATCTCTTACCATATACAAAAATTAACTCACTATGGATTAAAGACTTAAATGTAAGACTTTAAACCATAAAAATTAGAGGATAAATAGGGAAAACTCTTCTGGACATTGGCCTATGGAAAGGACTTATGACTATAATCCCATCAAAAAGTGGGCAAAGGACATAAACTATTTTTTTCAAAGGAGATGAAAAAATGGCCAAGAAATATATGGAAAAATGCTCAACATCACTAATCATCAGGGAAATACAAATTAAAACCACCTTACCCTTGTCAGAATGGATATTATCAATAAGACAAAAAGCAATAGTTACTGGCATGTATGCAGAGAAAAAGGAAGACGTATGCACCATTAGTGGAAATTAGTACAACCTCTATGGAAAACAGTATGGAGATTCCTCAAAGAACTAAAAGTGGACCTACCATTTGATACAGCTATCTCACTGCTAGATATCTACCCAAAGGAAAAGAAGTCATTATATGAAAACGACACCTGTGCCTGAATGTTTATTGCAGCACAATTCATAACTGAAAAGATATGAAATCAACCTAAGTTCCCATCAACTAATGCATAAAGAAAATGTGAAAAAAATATATATGTGTGTGTATATATGTACACACACACGGTGGAGTATTAATCAGCTACACAAAGGAATGAAATAATGTCTTTTCAGCAACTTGGATGAAACTGGAGACCATTCTTATAAGCGAAGTATGTCAGGAACGGAAGAACAAATACCACGTTCTCACTTATAAGTGGGAATTACACAACGGGGTATATGGACATAAAGTAGTACAATGGGCCTTGGAGACTAAGAAAAAAGGAGGGTAGGAGTGGGGTGAGGGATCAACAATTTTCTACCAGGTACAATGCACCTTATTCTGGTGATGGGAACACTAAAAGCTCTGACTTATGCAATTCATCCTTGTAACAAAAAGCATTTGTACCCCCCCTAAATCTATTGAAATAATAATAATAAATAAATAAACATAATTGACAAAAACTTAGCATCTAGAACATCACTGTCTAATAAAAATACAATGGAAAGTATGTGTAGTTTTGTAACTTTTAGTAGCTGCAATAAAAAAGGAAAAAAGAAACAGGTATAATTAATTTTAATATTAATTAATATTAATATATAAGGTATGTGATAAAGTATTTGACAGGAAAAAAAACTCTCCAAGAATTGGAGTTGCTGACTTTAATATTTGGAAAGCTTAATTACAAATTTCTTGGTGTACACAAAGGCAGAGATAAGATACAGGTCCTGCTTGTTGCTGCGGTGACAAGAGAAATTTTGTGCTATTGCCTGAGGAGGTGTACCTACCAGCTAGACTATGTTCATGAGGTTTTTCTTCAATAATAAAGCATTTGTCTTGGGAAGAACTACTAGCATCCTTCTTGGAGAATTATACTTTTAGTGATGACTTAGATTCTGACTGCAGAGTACGATGAGTTGATTGGGAAAAAGACAGGGCCAGTGAGAAAACAAACCATGTGCCAAAGTAGTTAAAGGACTGGGGGCAACTGTCATGTGCAGAGAATAAGGCTCTAGGCAGAGGACACATTGGAACCAGGCTGCAGTATTTGGGCAAGGACAGCTATCTCTGACCTTACCCTTGGGGTGGTCACTTGTGAAGGCAAGACACAGCAAAGGGAAACCCACTCCCCTGTGATTACACAGCCATCCAGGGTGTGAGCTGATGTGAAATAGCTCCAAAGCAACAAAATCCAAGACTGGAGATTAAAGGGACAGGTTTAACTTCAAATGTAAAATAGGATAGAGGTAGGAAGGATGCCAATGCCATTATTGGAGTTTGGGGAAGGGCAGCTATTTGGAACTAAAAATGGAGCAAGACTGGCAGATGCTCAACCAACTGCAATCGCTGTGTCCTAGGATGGCAGGGCTCCTTGCAGGTTGAAGACTATTGAAAGCGACCCCTGGAAAAAGAGCCTTTTAACACAAGAGCTCTGTTGACAGTCTTGGTTCCTAGTCTGCCAGACTTCCAACTATTAATATGTTGCTTTCTTTGATATTAGCTCAGAAAATGGAGCAATTCTGTGATTGTAAATGTAGATATACAATTAGGAGATTTTTTTTTTTTCTAAGACAGAGACAAAGAAAATAAATGGAGCGGTTAATAGTGGTGTTTTTCTTGGTTTGACTTTTGAAATGCACAATAGCTTTCCAGTTTCTGTCTGGCTTTATGACCAGTTTCTGCAGGTAACGTGGAGAGCTGTGGCATGTAGTACACTAATTATCTTTTCCAAAATTCTCTAGACGTCAAGGTTGTTGAAGGGAAAGGGCCTTAGCTCTAGCTCCTTGTCTCTCTGAGTTACACAAAATTTTACTATGGAACTCAAAATTCAAGCATCTTTTGTGAGTTCAGATGTGTGCTCTGAAAAGAAATGTTCAAGTCACAGTGCCTGTGAATGTGACCTTATTTGGAAATAGGATCTTTGCGGATATAATCAAGTTAAGATGACGTCACACTGGGTCGGGGTGGATAGAGAGCCAGAGGTACACAGCCATGTGACAACAGAGGCCGAGACTGGAGTTGTGTATCTACAAGCCAGGAAGGCTACGGTTGCTACTAATCCACAGAAGTTAGGACGGGGCAAGGAAGAGTCCTCCCCTAGAGTTTTCGAAGAGGGTGTGAACCTACAAACACCTTGATTTCAGACTCCTGTTCTCTTGAACTGTCAGAGAATGAAGTTTTGTTGTTTCATGCCACCCTGTTTATGGTACTTTGTTATGGCAGCCTTAAGAAATTACACAGTGGCCAGTGAATTAAGATGCTCAGCATACCAGGTCAGTGCTTTTCTACTTTTGCAATATAATGGCACACTGACTATATTATTTGTGTGTCACTCGAGGGTAAATTGGAGAAAATTTGTCCATGTGGTCATATGGGTCGTCGTGAAAATAAATCATTATTCTTTTAATCATATAATTATATCATTGTTGGAGAGTATTACCCATGTATCTTCCATAATTTTGCCCATGTTACGAGCACAGACACTGGTATTTTTACACAATAAATAGTGTTGTCCTCTGGAGCAAAGAGCAGACGTGCTTACTGTGCAGTATAAATTACCCGAGTTCCCTAACCTCAGGGATCCTCTTCTGCAATGCAACCCACTGCATATGCAGATGTCACTGGGCTCTATTCATGTCACCCTGTAGGACTTGGGAACTGATACAAAAACAATAATGATACTCTGGATACCACAACTGCTGTGAGTAATAAGCTATCTTTTGTCTCTGACTCGTGAGTCTCTGCTGCTATCCATGAAACTGTGGCAGGCTAACCTGTTTGCTTGAAAGTAGGATAAAATTTCAGAGTCTTTGCCATTCTTGACAGTAATTATGATAAATGCTAAGATACAAATACTGGAAATGTTAAACACTGAACTTGTATTACTCTTTCCGATAACTTTTCAAACATTTTGATGATAAATTTGGTTCTGTACAATTAACTTTCATGTAAGCTTTTTTGCTTGAAATGGCCACATTTCCATTTCTGATTAAGGCAGTCCAATTTTGTTCTCCTTAAATTCTCAATTGTCACTTTCAGCAAGAAACTATTTGTCCAAGTGAATAGTAAAATTTTCAAAATAATATTTTACAACCATTCAAAAAATTTACAAGTGTTGAAATTATTTTGTAGAAATGTAAATGGATTAAAATCCAATAAAACTTTCCAATTAAGTACTTTGAAATAATAGCGAAGAATTTCATTTACAGAAAGCTTAGGCACTGCTAAATGTCTCATTAGCTGCAGACAGGCAACAGTACCTAACTTAAGGGTCAGAGAGCCCTCGCCACCTCCCTTTCCCCTTACCCACCACTCTTTGGGCTGCCTGCTTTGTCTCTCGAACAGCAGGAATACAGACACCTCTGGCAGCCCCGCAGTTGTCTGTCTGTGAAGTGCAGTAGTGTTCCCTAGAGCACCCTGCTGAAATAGCTCAGGTGAGATGGGCAGGTAATAGTTCTTCCCTGGATGGGCTCAGTTCTTGGTGTTCTGCTTGACCAAGGAGAGTGCTCTATGCAGAGGCTTCTCAGGGTAGACATGACTCACCTGTTACCTTCTACTGACCACTTCCACCGGGCTCCCCAAAGGGCTAAAGGAATCATTATTTCAAGGTACATCTGTAGCCCATTTACAGAACACTCCCAGAACTTCAAGTTCCTCACTAGCTACATGACTACAAATTGAGTTGAGAAGGGTCAACTCAAATTTTTAGAGTCTCAATTCACTGTCCTGTGGTCCAAGAAAAGACAGTACATTAGTGATAGATCATTGTGCAGCCCCTGCCTCCTGTCCAGACTGAGATAATTTATCTAAGTGGCCATCTCCACCCCTTGTCTTTTCCCCTCTATTCAATGCTCCTGGATCCCCTGAATGGCTGGCTTCCAGAATCCTCTCACCGACACATCCTGACCCATGGCTGACACCTTGTGCCAAGACTCATCCACACAGCTCCTTTCCTGTCTCATCTGCCCCCTGGCCTTTTGGGTTTGATGCTTAGCATACTCTTCCACCCAGTAGCCACGTTCCTGCCCTGAACACATTCATATTTCTGCCGCCCATTCCTTTTCCTATCATGTTTCCTTTGGCAACAGCCTTTGTGACACCCTGCTTCAGCAGAAAGTTCAGTAACATCACTAATACTTATAGAAGTGTTTCTAATATTGATGACAGGGAAAGCAGAAGTGAGGTCAATCACTCAGAGACAATGTCCAGATGCAGTGTCAAAATACAAAGGCAGATATAAATAAAACCAAATATAGGGAAATAGAGAAGCAGAAACCAATGCAGAGAATTAGAATAGAGAGCAGTGGGATGAGGCAGTCAGGGGCTTGCTCTGAAATAGGAGAGTAGCCTGGGGACTCGAGGCAGGGACTGTTGCTAGCCTCTGGTACTTGCTTCCAAGTCACTCTGGGACATCTGAACACAGAGAGTAAGGGTCTCCACTGTTTCAAAGGCTAGGGGAGGAGCAGGCAACTTCCTGCTACTTGATCTACAATGTAAGGAGAACTATACCATTACTCTTCCAGTTTGGGAATGGGCATTTCTCTTCTTATTTCCAGCTTGCAAAGAATATCCTCTCTTTCATTCATTCATGAATTCATTTATTTACCAAAAATATATTAAACAGCTAGTATGTGCCAGGCAATGATGCTACAGTGGTGAACCAGATAAAGTCTGTGTCTTTAAGGATTTTCCAGTCTAATGAAATGCACAAGGAAGTACACAATGTCTATGCAAAATAATTTATTGGGAAATTACTTTATGCTAGCCTTGAGATAAACTGATAAGAGGGATCCTTTGCACTAAAGGCATTCTTAGTTAGATCAATTAATCTATGCCATAATGATTCTGAATAATGAAGGACTCTGAAACGTAATGCCTTTAATGAACACACGTTTAGCTCATGAACCTGTAGGCTGGTGATTTAGGCTGGTCTCAGCTGGTGGCTCTTCTGGTCTCAGCTTGCCTTGCTCATGTCTGTGGCACATCCAGGTTGGCCTCACCTTTATCACCTCCATGCTTCGCCACTTGTCCCTTATTCTTCAGTGGTCTAGGCACATGCTCATGGTGATGGCAGAAGCAGCAAGCAAGACCCAACACACTGAGCTTTTTAAACCTCTTCTTTGTACCACTTTGCTGAACACCATCAGCTAAATCAAGTCACATGGCCAAGCCAAGAATGAGAATGGGAAGACCCTACAAAATTATATGGCCAAGGGGTAGAAATTAGACCACAGAAGCAATCAGTCTGTCTACCACCCCACCCTGGGGGAAGCAGACTGGCTACACTCTGGGTTCTCTCATCAGCTCCCAGAGTGGAGAGGGGTTTTCATTAACGCTTTCAATGAATAGAATATTTTTAAATTTCCCAATAAAACAGATACAGGCCTAGAGGCCTAAGGTGTTCATACTTTACTCAATAAAGCCTGGGATGTATCATTTAAGCTGCAATGTATCCCTGTTAAGTTCTGATAATCTACTATTTTATGCTGACCTCCCCTTTGCCCCACAGCCCTCCCCCAACATTGAACTCAGCTGCACATCAGAGCCAGGGAAGCAAAGGCTTCTGCTGGGCAGCTGGGGTGGGGCAGTGGGCAGAAGGGACCATGCCACAGCCTCCAGAGATTCCCATCACTGACTCATCTCCTGGCATCTTCAGATCATGCAAGGCAGCGATAAGAAACAGATCCTTGTTAACTTGGGAGAATTAGGACAACTGCTTCTCTGTAACCGGGAAAAGCCCACTGCTGTGACACCACCACGCTAAATGTGCTTCCTAGAATGGATGGAGCCTTTTATTATCTGTCAGCAGATACCACAATTAGCTCCAACAAGACAGGGAGTGACAGGGCCAAACCAGAATTCATCAGAAAGCAGATGGGTCTTTTGTCACTTGAAGCGAGGCTAAGCTGACTAATTATCTGTGAAGAGAGAGCAAAGGTAACTGCCTGCTCTATCCTAGAATAAAAACCACATCTATCCCTGAAGGGAAATGAGCATTTCAAACACAGTTACAAATATTCAGTAGGTATAATTCTCATCTAAGTGGCATTGCAGTTTGTATTCCTGAAATAAACTTAGTTTATTTCAGAGAGTTAGCACTACAGACCATATATATATATATATATATATATATATGAATGAAAAAATCAAATTCACCACAATTCTTAAAAACATCTTTTAATATTTGGGTAAATAAACTGAACTGAATTAATTAAAGGAAAACATATGTCTCTTCAGTGAGAAGTTCAAGCCATTCATGTTTATTGAAAGAATTGATAAGTGGGTGGATTTCTGTTCATCCTGTTGACTTGAACTTTGTTGCTCTCTCTCTTGAGCCATCGTGGTATCTGGCCTTTGACCTTTAGCTTTCGGATGATTTTATACTGGTGAGTGTCAACTGTGCTGATCCGTGTGTAATGCTGTTCTGGGTGCTTCCTGGAGGGTAGGTCTTGTCTTCATGAATTCCCTCCGTGTTTGCTTGTCTGAGAAGGTCTTTATTTATCCTTCATACATGAAACTTTTAAATAGATTAATGCAATCAGGGAAAAGCCTATTGCCAATACATAACTCCCATAGTAGACAGCAAAGTGGCTAAGATTACACTATTGATCAGTTGTATACACTTTGACATCCTCAGGTGAGGGTCTACAAAATGGTGACATTAATGACACTTATGCATACAATTGTGAGAATTAAATAAGTTAGTGCATGCAAAAAGCTTAGCACAGTTCCTGAAATGTTGCACTGGAAGTCACGTGTCAACCTAAAGGAAGAAACTGAGACAAATTCAATACAGAGTTTATTAGGGTCAAGCTTGAGGACTGCAGCTGGGACACATGTCCGTGTTGCCTTGGGCAATGAGTTGGGGAAGTTATAAACAGACTTTTAAGGACAAAATGAGGAAGCAGAGAGAGACAGTCTTGGCCTGTTCATGCAGAAATACCATTGGTTAACAGGAATGAGCAAATGAATGATTGGCTAAAGGCTACAGGGCTACTCGGAATAGTCATTATCAGTTTGTGATTAACTCAGTTCCTGGAGTTCTTTACATAAGCAGGAGGGGTCCAGGAATTTCAAGGGGGTAACTTGGCCTCATGACCTCTCCCCTTTGGCCATTGTCATTTAGTTAACCTCTATTTGTCCCATTTTGTTCTCACGCTGTCATAACCAAGAACTTTCTATTACCCTGGTGGTTCCGAGATTGAAAGCCCCAACCTTTAGTTTAAATAAGATTCATTAAGTACCTACTCTGTGTAAAGAATTCTACCAAACTCTGGAGGGCTATAAAAATGAAAACAATATTCTCCTTGCTTTTAAGGAACTTACGAGCCAGTAGAGGTTACTGTCACATGTGTGAAAAAGAATATAGTGAAATAATAGAATGAAACAAAACCTATGGAACCAGACAGAAATGAGATCACTGCTGGCTAGAAAAATGAGAGTGAGCGTCTGAGAAAAGGTGGGGCTTTGGGGTTCTTTGGAGGGAAAGGAAGGATTTTGAATAGTGACAAAGGAGAGAGAATTCCAAGTAGAAGAATAATGAGCATATTTAGGAAAGCTGGAAAAATGAAGAATAATTTATATGTTCATAACCCCACTAACAGGTCAGAGAAATGAGTTGTATGTCATTATTATAATCCACAGTACATAATTCACATACATTATAATTAAACAAAGATTATGATTAAGAGTCAGGATATTTCTGTGACTGCATATTGTCTTCATTAATGTTGACTACTCACCATGGTAAACGAATCCAAACACCATTCATTTATTCATTCAAGAAACATTTATGTTGCACCTACTGGATGCCATGCACTGTGTTCCAAGTAGGACTTGGAACACAAACTAAGTAAGAGGAACACTTTGTTTCAGGAGCTGTGAGTGGATGGAGGTGAAGAGATGGGTTAACAGGTCATCACAACACCATGAGTTGGTGGGACGCACACCCTGGCACAGGGAGAGCTCCCAGGAGGGCCAGGACACACAACGGAGGGCAACGGAGGGGAACAGAGTCCCTGGATGAGGTGACACATGGGCCCAATCTTGGAGGATAAATAGGAATTAGATAAGGCTAAGGAAGGAGGAGATTCATATTAGAGGATGAGCTCAAGTCTGGAGATAGAATAACAAATTGGAGGTACCACAAGTTGTTCCCTGACCAAAGTGTAGGATGAGGAGGCGGGGTGGTAAGATTTAAGGCTGAATACATAAGCCAGGAACAGATAATTAAACGCCTTATATGTCATGGTAAGGAGCTAGAATTTTATCCTGAAGGAATGGGAAATGAATGGTTTTAGACAAGACAGAATAAAATTTGCAATTATAAAGACCACTTTGGCGGCAGCATGGGACCTGATTTCCAGGATCAGCTCTGGAGGTGAGACAGCGCGGCCTTCAGACTGAAAAATGATGGCTCGATCGGACCCTCAGGTTTTAGGACGAGAACACTAGAGGCTGCAGTGTGAATCGTGCCTGACGGTAGGGGAGAAATTACAGGTGTCTCTGAGGTTATTAACTTGGAGATTGCATTATTCAGGGGAAGGAACCAAAGGTATTATAATAAGTTTAATAATGCAGTTGGCTTAGCATAATAAGATTTTGTTTTATTTGGCACTCATATGAGTGGGACAATTCTCCAGCAAGCAGTGACCTTGTGAGCAGCGTGTGAGACCACGTGGAAACCTAGGAACTGCGCCCAGGTCCTCATCACGTGATCCCTGCAGGTGCGGCGGGGGCGGAGAACATGGCCGTCATTCCTATCCAGGAGAAAAACAAAGCAATTTAACACATAGCACTGTTCATGCCTGCCTGTCCTCTTTGGAGCTAGGAAACGCTGGAGGAGGAACAGGTTTGGGGAAATAAAACTGCAAGTTTTGAATTTCTTCAGTATGCAGGAACTACAGGACATTATAAGAAGTCCATGGATGGAGATGTGAAAAACTAAGAGCCAGAAGTTCAAAAGATGTGTCTGCAGTAATGTTACACATTTACGAACGACCAACTTATATTTGGTAGGGGAAGCAAACGGGATGTATGAGACAACACAGGAAGAGCATTCAAAGAGAAAACCCTGGAGAAAATTAACATCTAGGGGCAGCCTGGGAAATACACACTCACAGAAACGACCAAGAAGAAGAAATCGGAGACTGTAGCGTCCCGGAGGCCGGAAGCTGTGGCTAAATGGTTCAGTGATTACAGTCGAAGAATTTGCTCATAGTTAATGTTGCAGAGTTAAAACCAAAAAGTCCATTGGCTGTAGCAGGAGAGAGTCCACAGTGAGAACTGTTTCAGGGAAGGTAAAGGGACAGAAATGGCAGAGCAGGCAGATCTCTCCACCTGCCTGACTGTGGCTTGGGAAGCAGGAGGCTCACAGAGAGCATTTTCTTTTCTGTCCCTCTTTCTTTCTTTCTTTCTTTCTTTCTTTCTTTCTTTCTTTCTTTCTTTCTTTCTTTCTTTCTTTCTTTCTTTTTTTTGGTGAAATATAGGAAAGGCCTTAGAAATTTTAAATATTGATTAAAAAAAGGTGGAGGTGAGATGTTGGAAAGCAGGACAAAAATGGGATGATTGATGGTCTGAGAACTTTGAAGACGCCAAAGAAAACAAGACCTCAAGGGAAAATGTCCCTTCAGTTGAGAGAAAGGCCACCACCCTCCTCACACTGGGAAGTGCTGAATGGAGGCCAGGATGGAAGCAGAGCCTCCCACTTCTGGGGCCAGGGGAGGGGAGAACCAAGACTACAGGAGTGAGATACTCTTGCAAGGATTAGCTACTCAGATTTTCAAAGGTTCCACACCTATTCTGCTTTTGCACGGTGTAGTGCAAAATTTAATGAAGAACAATCAGGGTTCCAAAATGATTCTTACCAACAATTTTCCCAAAGGCAGAAGTAAATGTAAGAAGCAGGAAACATGATTTTTAAAAATTAACCAAACAAGATATTTTTGAAATGTTTGTGGGTTGCAAACTTTCAGTCACTGCCCTGTTAATCATGCATTTTTAACATTTTAAAGATGAGGATTGTGCCAAAGGTTATATATTAGACATTTAAAATTTTGGTAGACTATTTTTTTAAAATTATTCTCTACACGTTTTACGAATACTGGTACTCACAGCAGTGGTGCTAGCAAGAGTGGGATTGTGAGCCTCTGTTGCTCCACAGTTTGCCAAGATGGGGTTTAATTTACTACATTTTAAACTTTGATAGTGAAAAATCATATCTGATTGTTACTTTTATTTTTATTTTCCCTAATTTTAGTGAAGATAAGCATCTTTCTGTATATTAATCAGAATTTTAATTTTTTGTATGTGTTATTTAATCATGTGTCCTGCTAGTTTGTACTGGGTTGATACATATACATATATAATTTGTAAGTGCTCTTTTCATTTTAAGAAAGTATCATTTTCTCTCATTTGAGTTGCAAATCTTTATTTGTCATTTTTATCTTTTACTCTATGTGAGTAAGCATACTTTTACAATTCTCCCTGACATATACTGCATAATTCTTGTTAAGTTTATCAAGATTTTTTAAAATTTACTTTAAAATGGACATATAAAATTGTGCTTATTAACAGATCAATGTATAAAGAAAATGGGATATGTATACACACAGTGGAATACTGTACTGCCATGAAAAAGAAGGAAATCCTGTCATTTGCAGCAACGTGAATAGAACTGGAGGGCATTCAGTTAAGTGAAATAAGCCAGGCACAGAAAAACAAATATCATGTGTTCTCCCTCCTATGTGGGAGCCAAAACAGTGGATGTCAGGAAGGTAGAGAGAACACTGGTGGTTACTAGAGAACGGGAAGGGAGTGTGGATGGGGTGATAGAAAAAGTTTGTTTAAAGGGTAAAAAAAAAAAAAAAGAAAGAAGATATAGTGTTTAATAGTTCAGTAGGTTTATAGATAAAAATAATCTCTTGTGCATTTCAAAATAGCTAGAAGAAAAGAATTCAAATGTTCTCAACATAAAGAAAAGATAAATGTTTGAAGTGATGGATATTAGCCTGATTTGCTCATCACACATTGTTGTTGGGAAAGTATGATTGAGGAATTAATGAAATGTGGCTCGTAAGATCATTATTTTATTGTATTGCCCAATATTGCTATACTAAAGACAGAAACAGGAGTTGGCAGGGTTTTGTCCTGAAAGAGTATGTGAACTCAATGGTTCACTTATCAGAGGCTGTTATCATGGGAGAGCTCTCAAATCCCCGGCAGGGAAGTATTCCAAGAGACTCCCTGGTTATCTCTCTATGTGGCTTTTCTGGGTCCCGAATGCTGAGACACAGGTAAATATCTGGCCCACAAGATGGGAGCTGGAGACAATGAGTGTACTTTGCTCTGAGACATGCCTCTGTGTTATAAACAACCTGTTTGTAGAAATTCAGGCTTCCTGTTCACTCCTGACTGGCTGTCTGTTTACCTTTAAGTCCACAATGACTGCATCAAAGAAATATAGAGTCACTGTACCTCTTTTATTATACTTCCATTAACTAATGACTACCTCTTAGAACTTAGAAGCTAGCCCCTGAAAGACTTTTTACCTGTTCGTTCACCTAGATAAAGACTTGTTAGTAGCCCTTTGAGAGGACTTTTGACCCTAACCCACTACCTGTGTAATCCTGTTCCCCTAGCAACTGCATTCCCTGATATGCAAATGTGTTACCCTGACAACTAGTAATTGAGATCTGTGATTATAAAAACCTATGTGAATCTAACCATATTGCTAGACAGTCACAGGGATCTGTCTAGTCGCCTAAGTACCCCGCTGTGATTATTCTGATCTTTTTACATAAAACTATAAACGATACTTTAGTCTCTGTGTATTCTTTTATTCTATCTACTATCAATTTTCTTATCCTCTGTGGCGACCCCTATCTTAGGGACCTGGCTCCGCGGGGAGGAGTAGCTGACCTCCTCGTGGGCCTGCCGCTGCCACGCCGCGTCCTCCCTCTTCCCTTCCTCTCCTTTTCCCCACACATTGTATGCATGGATCAAGATATCCCATTTATCCAAAAATATGTAAACTAGTATGTGTCACTAAAGAAAAACAACAAAAAAGTACATATTTATGACATAGAGCATAATGTTTTTAAGTATATGTACATGGTGGAATGGATAAATCTAGCTAACAAATGCATTACCTTACATAGTTATCACTTTTTTTGTGGTGAGAATACTTCATATCCACTTTTAGTATTTTTCAGGAATACAATCTATTGTCATTAACTAGTCATCATGCTATATGATAGATATCTTGAACTTATTCTATCTAACTGTGATTACATATCATTTGACCAACATCTCCCCAACTCCCTCCCATCCCCTAAACATATCAGCCTCAGGTAAGCACCACACTACTCTCTACTTCTATGAGATCAACTTTTTTTAGATTCCACATACGGGTGAGAGTATAGAATTGTCTTTTTATGACTGGCTTATTTTGCTTAACAAAACGTACTCCATGTTCATCCATGTTGTCTCAAATGACAGAATTTCCTTCTTTTTTATAGTGAAATAGTATTCCATTGTATCTAGGTACCATATTTTCTTTACCCATTCATCCACTGATGGACACTTGGGTTGATTCCACATCTAGGCTGTTGTGAATAGCACTACAATAAAATATAGGAGTGCAGATACCTCTTACAAGTGCTATCAAGATATTTTAACCTCTCTTTTTGGCGGTTGGGGGTATTATTATAAGTCTGATATTTTCTTTCAATTAAAGATAAAAACAGTAAGCAGTGTTTCTATTTGGGTGTATTAATGGAAGCAACCTCTTTCTGGCTTGTTTAATGGTTTTTATTGTATTTACTGTATTATATTTGATTCTGTTGTATTTAGGTATAATTTTCCTACTTCCTTTCTAATTTTACATTTTTTTTTCTTTTCTTATCTATTTGCACTGGGTAGTAATCCTGAAAAGACTGCTACATGCTAATACTAGCAGGGGGTCTCCCTGCCTTGATCTGGCCTAAACAGAACCACTCTTAGCATTTCTCCTCTAAGTACAATGCAGGGTTTGATTTCACCTCTGTTCTTTTCATTGAGTAAGGAAATATTTAACTGTTCCTATTTTATAGAAATGTTTTTCTTTAATCAAGAATGGTGTTGAAATTTTCAAATGTTATTTGTCCATCAAATGAAATGACAAGATAATATTTTCATTTTGATTTATATTCATATTCATAGTTTACCTAATCTTTAACTATGATTGCATTCCTGGAATAAATCTCCTTTTGTGTGGGCTATTATTATTTTAATAATAATGTTGGATTCTATTTTGTTTTGCAAAATATTCACAAGTTGCAGTGTTTTCTTTTTGTGTGGTCACCAACTTCCAGTAGAAAATAATGATCTGTCTCTGTCCTGTCCCCCTCTCTCTCTCTCTCTCTCTTTCTTTTTCTTTCTCCTGCTTTTCAAATCCAGAAAATCTAGAGTGAGACCCTCTTACTGGTGGGCTCTAATATCTGAAATTATATTAGGAAGAAGATTCTGGGAAATGTAGCTCTTCTGCAATGGAGATAAAACTTTAGAACATGGTGGCAACTCCATTGGAGTAGACAAGAGACAATCTATCACAGTTGCCAGAGAATCAACTTTTATCTTTGCGTCTCTGATATGCTTTGCACCCCTTTTTAACTATAAATAAATTGTTTTTGTTTTATATAATTAGTTCTTTCCTTATCTTCTCCTTTGTTTTACTTTGACTTCCTTTTACTAAATTCCCAAGAAATGACTTAGTTTAATTTAATTCATTCTTGTTTAATGATGTAAATGTTTAGTTCAGTGTATTTGATCGGAGTACTGTCTTACCCACATGTTAAATTTCTGTTATATAGCCACATATATTATCTTGCTTTTCTTCTACAAATGCTTCGTGTCCTTCAAATTTTAGCAAAGTAAAATCAATCACTATAAAAACGTTTATGGTAAACATTTTTAGTCTATGCAAGTGGAAGTGGGAGTTGGGATAACCTTTAAATAAAGTTGGGCTGGATGTATAAAATGCATTTATAAGTTTCATGTTTTGTAAGTCAATAATCAGGCCTCTAGTTTTTCCTAAGGAGATCATTAGAGATACACAAAAAGCTTTATGTAGAAGGATGTCAATCCCAGTTCTACTTTCAAGATTTGGAAACAACAAAAACATCAAACAATGTGACAGTGGTTAAAGACAAGTTTTGGTACATTTGTGTGATGGAATATTTTGCAGCCAGGCTTTTTACTCTAAAAATATTTATTAAATTATTAAAAGTTGTTTTCTTAGAGATTATTTAAAGACAGGAAACTCCTTATGATATATTTTAAAGTGGAAAAAAATTATATTTAATAGGAGCAGTATGTCTCCAATTTTGTGAGAGAATCATTTACAAAAGATATGCCAAAATATTAAATATTTATAACAATTATTTCTAGATAGTGAAGAGACAGATAATTTATATTTTAATCTTTTTTCTCAAATTCTCCATATTATTCATGTATTGCTTTTATAATAATTGAGAAAGAAATGATAAGCATTTTCATACAATGTGGGGTGTAAATAAACTCAGTTTAGATAGCATCCTGGGCATCCAACTCACCACATATAAATGTCTGAAAAGCAGCCTGTCTGGTGCTACTTTCTTTTTTCAGAATAAACAATTGTTAGAACTTCTGGATCTCCAGCAGTGATCAAATATTTAACTTCCAAAATTAATCCTCAGCGTGCACATTTAGTTGTTAATTGAAATGAGGTATGCCAAATAAATGGAAGATTTCTGGAACCATGTTTTGTAAGAAGAAAAGTGCAGATGCACATGTTTGGAGTAGGAGAGATGGAGCTGCTATCCCGCCTTTGCTACCAGCGGGTCTCATTCCTTTAAAATATTCATAGAAATTATTTGAGGACCAAATCAGCAATAGGTAAGGTTAGAACTATGAGCCCAAGTTAGAGGTTTTAAATCCTTTATTGAAATAAAAGAAACCAGAAAAGTATTTACTGTTGAATCAGAGGTGTTCTCATGAATACCACATTCAACACATCACCAGCAGGGAGTAGGTCAGTGCTTCTTTAGGATCTGAGTGGGTGGGTGTTGTTTCCTTTAGATCTTTTGTAATGAATGATTCTGAGTAGAAAAGGGAAAAAAGGGGCCTATTTCAAGTGTGTTTTGATCCTGCTATTGGAGACTGTGTAGAAATTAATGATTTTTGAAAACTTTTTGTAAAATAAAACTGAATCTTGCAAATGAAATTTATCTTTCTCATTGAGAAATGTAAAATTTATTTCATAATCCAACTTGCAAATACCGGTGGCTTTCACTAACCAACCTATCCAAAGTAGGTCTGTGCTGATAACCCCATCACAGCCTTCTTTCCGTCATTGTCCTGTTCTCTCTCTCCCTCCTTTCTTCCCTCTCTCCTTCCCTCCATCCTTCCTTCTCTGTCTCTCTCTCTTTCCTTCTTTCTCTCCCACTAAAATGTTTATTCCACAAAGACAGCTTGTCTACCTAATAGGTACTCATTACATATCTGTTTAACAAATGAAGACATGAATGGATAATTAGGTTATGTAGCCAGTGATGTGTAAAGTCTATTCAGATGATCTCATGTATAACTGGATTATTTTAATTCTTTCAATGGAAATTCATTTCAGTAACAAGAAAGAGCCTGGTTGTGAAGTATATAATTTGGACAGTATAAACTTTGTTCTCTTCTTTTCCACAACACAAATAATCAATCTAAGGCAAAAGACCTTACATTTATCTTTAAATGGGATTTTAAATTAAGTACTACAGGATTGTTATGATATAAAAAATGAACAGCTTTTCTTACACTATGGAAAATAATACTACTTTTTATAATATAGTCTACAAGCAATAATGTTAGGGAAAGCAAAAGTATGCAATTATATTATTTTTACTTTGAAACATCAAGGCTGTTTTAAACTTCTCTGATAGTTTTTTTCTTTTTATTAAACAAGTATTGAATCATGACAGTGAAATTTTTGCTTCTAAATAAGGCTTAAACATACTTTGGAATTACATCCTAGTTAGAAGGTCAATATATATTTCTACAGAAACACTGCATCTTGAGATTTATTTTACCATCAATGACTCTAGGATTTCTAATGAAATTCCTTCTGTGTCTCCAAATTCAAGTAATTACTGGGAATCAATTTGGGGTATTGTTTAATAACATGAATTTAATGTCAAATTCCCCCCATTTGCAGTTGTGTGACCTTGGGCAAGTTTCTTCTTTCCATGTTAGTTTCTATTATAAAATGAGAGTTAGCAATACTGCCACTAGTGTTTGCATTAAACGCGTGGTACATTTGTCGGTACGGTTAGAACAGTACCAGTTACACAGTGATGTTGCTGCTGCTACAGCTGCTGCAATGATTATTGTCCTTATCAGTATTAACATAATTTAATTCTTTAGGAAGCTGCCTGTGGCCTTGACAGCTGACTACGTGATCAAAGAGCACACCACCAGAGCGATCTTTTACAACTTTCCTTAGCATTTGCTTTTGGAATTTCCCATCTCATTTCTGGTTTTCATTCTCTTGCATCAGAATTTTCCCAAAAGTGTACTTGCTTAGTAATTTTACCTCTTCTACTAGTAGAGCCCACAGCAGCCAAGACTCACAGTGAGGAAACTAAGTGGTATTTTTCACCTTCATGTATTTCAAAAAGGAAGAGCTTAAAAAAAATAAAGTGAGACTATTCCCATGAATATCAAAATGTTTTGAAGGGTGGATGAGCAGCAGTGGAATTCCACCTGAATTTATGGAGGTTAAAGGATCACATTTTGGAGTCTGGGAATCCTGCAGGAATCATGACACACTTTCCTCACCTAACTTGCACCAGGTGTGCTCTGAGGGCTTTACATTTATTAATTCTTTAGCTCTTAAAAAATCTCCAAGGTAGTTGCTATTATTTTGCCCAGTTTATGGATGAGCAACCTAAGGCACTGATTATTTAAGACACTTGCAGAAGAACACACCGACGTTTAGTAACGTAACTATTCCATAACTATTCCAACAATTCTGCCATAGAGCATGCCTATAACCCAGTACACTGCAGCGAAAGGCACTTACAAACACTTCAAAATACATATTAATCCACAACATCCGTCCGCTTAAACTATCTCAGGAGCATCATGACATTTATTGGACCTTACTTTTCTTCCCAAAGAAAGCTGGAAATCTCATGTAATGCCTTTCTTTCACCCCGTAATTTATTCTGTACAATGTCTGCCCTTTTGATATATGCTGACAGCTTCATGACTAGTAGTTTAACTTATCTCTCAGTTTTTAAGGTAATAGTGGTTTGAAGTATTTCTTTGAGTGTCCCATGGATCACAGGCCATACTCAGATCCTTTTCCATGACAATGAAAGTAGGACCAAAGGCACAGTAAGAAAGGAGACACAGAAGTGACCAGAGTGTACCAACGTTGCAAGCAGGAAGTCCACTGCTGCTGTACCACCTCCCATCTGCCCGACTGCCTTCAGCTCAAAGGCAGCGATGCATGCAGTTCCTGGGTCACCAGAATTGGGGGTTCCCCATTGCATCAGGTAAGACTTCGTGAGGGAGGAGGGAGCCACAGGAACCCCACCCCCACCAACTCTGTGTGTTCACAATCTCCTGGGGATCCCTTGCACTGTGTATTAACACATTTCATTATCACACTAACTAGAAGCAACAATAGCCAAGTTTGAGTTATCATTCTCATCAGTCCTGGAACTGAAACCAGACTCTGTCGCCTGGCTTGGCTCAAGGCTATTACTACTTATTTTCCCTCTGAGCTGAATGTAGTTAAGTGTTCTGAAACAAAAAATATGAGAAGTCTTTATTGTTCATCTCTTTAAAATTTGTTTCCCTCACAAGATGTTTGTATATAAATGCATTAATAGAATAATGGAGCTCTATCATTGTGAAACTAAAATCAGAGTAATTGGGTCACCAAAGCTCTTTTAAATTGTTCCACATTAAAACTAAATGACCAGTAACAGGGAAATTGAGTTGAATTTTGGTATATCAGCTAGAGAGAAGAAGGGGCCTGAGTAATACAGCAAGTTGCTCCTAACTGTAGAAGAGTCATTTCATTTTGCTTTTTTAAACAATGGATTACTCTAAGTACATAAGTGTATGAATTCTTGCATAAACACACTTTTTTGTGTGTGACTGCAGTCTAAAGATTGTGGCTTTGCCTCTTTCCTGAAAATTGTTTGAATTGGTTAATTGCGAACTGAATAAATTTCTAAAGAAAGTGTGATGTGTGCTTCTCTCTTCTAATCCAGCTACACACATATTAATGGGGATTCTTCTGAAACTTCTCAGAAACAATTATTTGTGGGTTTTTTTTTCTAGATCCATTTCCTTCACTAAATCATTAGCTAGAGTGCGGTAGGGAAACAGAAGATTCTACATTCCCCCAAGTTTTGAATACTCACCAAGTGCACAGCAGGGAGCTGGAATAGGAAGACAGTGACTTCTTCTAGATGTCAGTCCTTCCAGAGGGATTAGAAATATTCCAGTAGATTCAGTTCTCCTTCTGCAGATCTCCTTGTCTGATGCACTTGTCAGATATTACTAGGCATTATTGTCAATATTATAGGCGTTATCAACATTCTGGTCCTCTGACTGTACGTAGACCCGATATGTAGCCTGGACCCTACAGAACTTGACTTCAACATGCTGCAAACATCACAGAGCCAGAAATTCCTACCCAAACTGAGGTTTGTGAGTTTTATCCATTAAAAATCGTATGAGAAATTGTTACATACCTTGCTGAAAAGAATGCCTTGCTAAAGTGAAGATACACTCTTTGGTTTGGGTCTGCACTATTGGTAAAGATTATTAGGAAAGGAACTTAGAAAGATTATATCAAATGTTAGTTTGGTATACATTGAGTTTTAGAGAACCTGTTTTGTTTCTGGTTCCTAATGATTATTTCCCTTTTTAAGTAATTTACTTATGGGGAAGTAGTTGATCACCCTCTACATATTGAAATAAAATCTACATCAAACCATATGAGACCAGATTGGTTGTTTTATGTTATTTTATTTTTTTATTTCAGTGTATTATGGGGGTACAAATGTTAAGGTTACGTATATTGCCCTTGCCCCCCTCCCCTCTCAAGTCAGAGCTTCAAGCATGACCATCCCCCATACAGTGCGCATCGCACTCATTATGTATGTATATACCCATCCCCTTCTCCCCACTCCCGTCTGCCCCACTCCTGATATATGTTGTTCCTATATGTCCACTTAGGTGTTGATCAGTGAAACCAATTTTCTAGTGAGTACATGTGGTGCTTGTTTATCCATTCTTGGGATACTTCACTTAGTAGAATAGGTTTCAGCTCTATCCAGGAAAACACAAGAGGTGCTATATCACCATAGAAGGTTTTTTATTGCTGTTTCAATTTCAGTACTTGATATTGGTCTGTTTGGGAATTCTATTTCTTCTTTGTTGAGCCTAGGGAGGCTGTGTGTTTCTAAGAATTGGCCCATTTCTTCCACATTTTCCAGTTTGTGTACCTTATTTAATAAATGGTGCTGGGAATACTGGATAGCCACATGTAGAAGACTGAATTAGGATCCATACCTTTCACCTCTGACAAAAATCAACTCACACTGGGTAACAGACTTAAACTTAAGGTATGAAACTAATAGAATTCTAGAGGAAAATATTGGAAATACTCCTCTAGACATTGGCCTAGGCAAAGAATTCATGAAGAATACTCCAAAGGCAATCACAGCAACAACAAAAATAAATAAATGGGACCTGATCAAACTAAAAAGCTTCTGCACAGCCAAAGAAACTGTCACGAGAGCAAACAGACAACCTACAAAATGGGAGAAAAATTTTCACATGCTACACATCTGATAAGGGGCTGATAACTAGAATCTATTTAGAACTTAGGGAAATCAGAAAGAAAAAATCAACCCTATCAAAAAGTGGGCAAAGGACATGAGCAGAAACTTTTCAAAAGAAGACAGAACAATGGCCAACAAACATATGAAAAAATGCTCAACATTTCTAATCATCAGGGAAATGCAAATCAAAACTGCAATGGGATATTATTTATCTCCAGTGAGAATGGCCTTTATTAAAAAGTCCCAAAACAATAAATGTTGGCATGGATGTGGAGAGACAGGAACACTCATACACTGCTGGTGGTACTGCAAACTAATTCCACCTCTGTGGAAAGCAATATGGAGATACCTTAAAGCAATACAAGTAGATTTACCATTTGATCCAGCAATCCCATTACTGGGCATCTACCCAAAAGAACAAAAGACGCTCTATAAAAAAGACACTTGCACTCGAATGTTTATAGCAGCACAATTCACAATCGCAAAGTTGTGGAAACAACCCAAGTGCCCATCAATACATGAGTGGATTAATAAAATGTGATATATGTATACCATGGAGTACTATTCAGCTATAAGAA
>CAUYRT010097471.1:0-14934 GCA_963574885.1 Lepilemur ruficaudatus
GGGACTTTTGGCAGGCTGCTTATTATCCACTAACCTCAGTGTCTTCAACTCTAGAAAGGGTAATGATGATCTCTGTATCATGGCATTGTCATGAAGAAGAAATGAGGTGGTTCCTGAAAGCATTTAACACAATCCCTGGCATGGAGAAGACACTTAGTAAATGTTGGTTGCCTTCTTGTTCAGCAGAAGCTTAAGGCAGAAAGCTCCTAGGGCCTGTTTATGTATTTCATTACTTCACTGGCGTTTGCCAAGCATATTTACCGCGTTGTTGCTAAGTAATTAAAACAGAAGGACACAGATCTAAATATGCAGAGACATATTTTGTAATGGAGGTACCAGTGCTTTTTTTGTAATGCATTTCCACTCCTCACTTTGCCTCTGCATCTCTGAGTATGTTATGATTGTAAGAGATGTTCAAAGCTCTGGGAGTCGGATGCAAATGGGAGTTCTTCACCTGGTGTTCATGTACTGACGTCAAGAGGTCTGAGAATCCCCCGAATGGACACACAAAGTTAGGTGTTTGTGAGCGCAGTCGTTGCTTGGTGTCTGTGGGGGATTGGTTCCAGGACCATTTGCAGGTGCCAACATCCACGGATGCTCAAACCTCTCATGGTTGGCCCTCTGTATCCAAGGGGTCTATATCTGTGGATTTAACCAATGTAGACCAAAAATATCCTCATCACGTAAAATTTGTGGCATATAGCCCAGTAAAAAGAATGTAAAATCACATAGGAAAAGTATTTCTTAAAATTTTACTGTTTTATCTTCCAAACATATGCATGTATTTTTGAAATCCTATTAAAAATAATGCCACATCACAGACATCTTTTCCTGTTGTTATGTATTCTTCAACAGAATCATTTCAGTGGCCATATTGTATTTCATGATATTGATGGATCATTATTTGTGAAATTAATTCCGTGATGGCTGTTGAGTTGTTTGCCGGTTTTTACTATTGTAATGAATGTGGCAATTCATACTCATATAAGCACAATCACAACCATGTATTTATAGATCACCTTTACATAAAAGCAGTATTAACTTGTGTTTCTAAAACATTTTTTGAACAAGACTAAGTGATACGAAATAGGTCCACTCCACCCTTGTATCCTTTATTATTGTTCACATACTTTATAAAAGAATTGTTTTACAATTACTAACCTCAGTTATTTCTATTTTTAAACTACATGGTTTTGACATGTGTGAGTAATCTACTTATTAATCTTATAGCTATTTTATATAACATTATTTTAAATAATAGAACAAAGTATAATAGCTTCCATTTGGAGGTGGCAGGTAAACTATTCCTTTGGCATTTCCCACCAATGATAAGGGGGCATGTTTTATGCCACTGTCTCCCTGGTGATGAGAACTCAGGGAAGAATTCCTTGAGTGTTAAGGAGAAAAGACTATAAAACTCACAATGTTAATATTTATATTTTTTGTTATAATCTATCACTTCCTGTTTGTTTCCAAAACCCATGAGGTTTTAACTCGTGTGTGTGTGTGTGTGTGTACATGTGTGTTTTTCCCTATCCATATTGCCTCCCTATCCATCATAGAATATCTTAAATGCCACTGGCATTCTTTATGCCATCCCCTCCAATTTGTGGGTTTGTGGGCTAGTCCAGCAACAGGCTTTGGAGAAGTTACTTGCTACCTTATTATAACATACTTAAACTCAATAGCAATTCAGTCCTTACTGGGTATTTACCTAATTTATTGTGGCAATGCGGTATTTAGACCACTGATTAAGTGAAGTTTGTCAGTATAGTTAAAAGAAATTAGAGACACTATCATTGCTAAATCACTTTACAATTCAAAGAAGAATTGTAAACATATGAATCCATTTAATTATAATAGTGCCAATTATAAGAGAAATTGTAATGCTGGGAACAGTGGCTTTTATGTAATCATAATAATGGCATGTATTTATCTTGGTTTGGCAACTTAGGCCTTTCTTTAATACTTGGCTTTGCCTAAATAGAATGTGGTTTGCTGAAACCCACAATAACCCCCACACCCTCCAATTTGTTATTGCAGAAAATACTGAACAATAATCATGCGGTATGAATGATTAATGTATGCATGGGTTAGTAAGTATATTTGAGGTTTAAAAAGTGTTTTTATTTACATTCTTCTGTTGGCTGAAGGTATAAAACAAATAAATATAAATCCATGTGTTAAATATTTCCATCCCTTTTCATACAAGTATTTGCAGCGTGAGTACAGTCATAGCTTTAATTCATTGTTTCTCAGCTTTTTGTTTTGGTTTACCCAACACATATCCTTTAAATGTATTTCAACTGTAGTATTTGATATGTATTCCATTTTTAAATCTACTAAATACTTTGAATATCACTTTGCCCAAACATAGAAACAATCAATTTAATAATACCTGAAGAGTGGCAAATTTAATTTATAGTGTGTTCTAATAATACCTATTAGAATAACAGTTGTTTGAAGAGCATATGTAAAAAAAATTACTCACATTCTCTATTTAATAAGATTACTATTATTATTGAGGAAGAGGTGCTATCTAGTGGTATAAACAAAATTACTGTGGAATTGGAACATCTCTATGCTTTCATCTCAAGGCTTCATTTATTTTTATTTCCTGCTCTCAGAAAGATAATTTGCAGCAACACTGTGCGTTAGTAGAAATGGAAGGAAATCCTACTTTGCTAAGAAAAGGAAGGAATTTAAGTTTAAAAAGAGCTGTGATATAAACTTTAAAAAATTTATATAGGTGTTCCTTCTAAGAATAAATAGACCTTCCATAGACACTAGGAACTTACTGTAAAAGCTGTACCTTATAAAGAACATCAGAAATCCAAACTGTTGATTTTTTTTTTTGCAAGACACAGCCCCAAAAGTAAAGATAAACAAATGATAGATTTTTTAAAAATTGGCATCCTGAAGGGGTTAATACTTTTATTACTTGAAATTTGATATAAAATTGTGGGCAACCCATGACATGGTTTGGAGTACTTGATTATTCTTTTCTCAATAAATAAGAGTGGCGTACAGTTAATTTCAGCACTGTAATTGAGCAGTGCATTCTGGGAAGCTGAAAAGCACTGTAAGATGAGGAAATGTTTTAGGGACTAATCATGAGAAGAAAGGAGCCTTTCATAGCCCGTATGATGCTGTTGTCAGAGCTAAAGGCAGATAATGATTCAGTAATAATGGCACATTGTGAATATTTAAGCTGAAAAGATTTGAGCAAAATGAGCAGACATTGTTGGTTTGTTAAAACTGAACATTTGGTCTTTGGGCTTCGAAAGTACTCTGAACTCAGTACAACATTTTTATTCAAGATTTTCCCTAAAACAAGATACTTTTTCATAAGTTATATCAAACACCACCACTATAAGAAGTTTTAAAATGATCTACTTGTTTTAATATTTACTATAGAAACTGATAGTATGGGCTCTTTTTTATTACGGAGAAGTTAAAGAGTTTTATGTGTTTCTTGTATGTCTCTTGAATTTAGTTGGCAGAAGCAATAGCTTTAAAGAACATTCTCATAGCCATGGTGTAAAATATTAAATATAAATCCAAGAGTGTCCGATTGCAAAGAAAGTCAAGTAATTTGCATTTTGTTTCTGAGGTTTCCATTATATCGTTTAGAGTCTTGCAGCCGGGTTTCTATGTACTTTGTCTTTTCTCCTCATTAGTATATTTTCAACCTGTTTGTTTTCATTCTTGAAACATCTGTTAAATGCAGATTTATACAGCTCTAGTTTCCGATTTGGGGGTGAATGTTACCAGGAACTTAAGTAAGGGTTGAGTCCTCATAGCTTTCCTTTTACTTAGGAAGAGAAGAGAATTGAACCCTGAGCCAAGAAAGGTATATTTTAAAACTTACTAACTTTAATGACAGGTATTTTAGAGTCAGTAGCATATCTCGTAAAAACCTGGATCCTGTTTTGCCAAAGTATGGGTAAAACACAGTTATATTAATAAAATAATGCTTTTTAGAACTTTAAAGTATGATTCGATTAGAAAAGAAAACTTTTTTAGGATAGGTTTTGAGAGAGAATTCAACCTTTATGTATGTAAGATATGTATATCTCCAGTGGGCTCTCATTTATTATCTATATGCTACAATGACATAAATAATTCCAAGTCTGGTATTTCTTTTATAAATATACTTTTCATGTGCAGTTTTATACAAAGACTGAAATGAAACAGATTTCTGAGGCTATACAAATGTTTTTTCTTGCGTAAAAAATGATTACTTATTAAAAATGGCTTCACAGTTTAAACCAAAATAACTTTTTTTTTTGTTTCTGCTCTGAGACTTTTTGAAGGGAAAAAATGTTGCCGTATGTTTACACTAACATTCATTTTTACCCATATGCTTTAAATCTGTGTATTTGTTTAACCAAATATTGTTTAAGAACTGTTTAATTTTTCTTTGTAACTGAAATTTTTTAACAGCAGCTCTTTTAAAATTAAGTTAAATGAAATTGCACTGTTTAAAGGACATTTTCTTCAAGAGTTTGAACCAAGAAATAAATCCTTTATTACCATTAGGTGAGACTAGTCTTTGGGCAGGAAGTAGGCAGAGACCAGAAGCAAAAATAAAATAGAACAAATGTTTACCAGGAAAATGTGCTGTGATCCAAGCATATTCTTGTATCACTTTTTTTAAAAGTAGCTTTTATGAAAGGTACCACATGGAGCTATGAGCAGAAAAACCTTTCCCTAAACTTCTACAAGGAGACAAAATTTGGATTTTGATGTTCTACCTGTACAAACTTACAGTTTTTCAAGTTTGATAAAGGACACTGAGAACATAATATGAGACTACTTGGAAACTCCAAAAATTTTAACTTATTTTTAGGACATAAAATAAACATTTCAAATTATATTGGAAAAAATTTCCATAATCACTTTTTGACTTTTCCGTAGATTCCATATGATTCCAGAATTGTTTATTCTAAACATTTTGTCTGAGAGTGTGGAATTCTCATTTGGTATTAAACAGTAATTTTATTTAGAGTGCTAGTTCTTATTCCCCACCTTTTCTCTGTATTTCTGTTTATTCAAATTTACATTTTCTAATAAGACAACTCTATGACCAAAATCAAGATCGTCAGGGCTGCTAAACTCCACTAACAAATCCTCTGAGGTTTTCTGAGGATATCAACTAAAACTTCATCACAGAAACCTCTCAGAAAAATTAACCTTAAATTTTGTTTTAAGTAATTTAAAGCCCATATTCAGAAACCTGCCTGTTTGAAAACTGGCCTCTCCACTTACAAATTACCAGATGGTTCTTCCCTAATATGAAGAGATAACCTTACATTAGTAGTTTTTTGGGAGGTGGAGGTAGAGGAAGAGGAGAGACTTTTAGTGCTGATAGAATAGCATTTTACTTACTGAGATATAAAACAGTAAGACATAAAATAGGGACATTTTTAAAGAGTTTCAATTAGTTTTTCAAAAAGGATTTTAAATTGCTTTATTGTCTTGAACTTAGCTTTTCAATTTAATTTTAAACAATTTTATTTAAATCTAACTTTTAAAAGCTCAAGTTAATACTAGCCAAAATATGTTTCTCAATTCTTGTGTCTTAGGATATGTTCCATGGGAAAGAGGATGCTTTATTGGTGAAAAATGTTTAAAAGATATATGCATAATGTTGTCCCTCGTGAAGAGTCATAGTTCACATTAATATTTTACAGTGTCTGAGAACTTTGATCTAGTAGTAGCCAAATTTATTTGTTAGTGGAATCCATTTTTGCTTGTAACCCCTATTAACCTCCCAAAACACACTTTGAGAAATTATGTCCTTAGTCTTTTTTCTGCTTTTGAGTAAAGAAATCTACTCTCTTTCAGCCCCTTTGGTGTAAAAATCACCTTCCTGCTGACCCTTCTGCTCATCTGGAGCCCTTAAAAGTGAATATGTTCCAGTCTCCACTTGGGTACCAAGTGCCCAGTGGTGGGGGACTTTGTCCCAGAAGCAAGGATACTTGATTCAGGTGTCTCACCTCCTCTACTCATCCATCCAGTCCATTGCAATTTACTCTAAGTACTTCAGACTGTGTCCCTGGAAGACACAGTTGCCTGGAGCTATTCCAAGTTGGCAAAGGGATGTTCTAATAAAGCTCTAAGTGGTACTACTTGCTGATCAAGAGGAGAGGATAAGGGTGTTGAAAATGTGATGCTACAAAGGTCATTTCATAAGGCTCTAAAGTCCATTTTTAAAAGGTCTCTGTTCTTCTACCTCATAATTATGAGTATTGGAAAGATTTACTAATGAAATTCTCTCTTATTTACCAAGGAACAGACTTAAAAAATATATTATTTTCCAGATTCATGATATGGGAATCTATCGAACACTTCTGCCTTAGGTTTGACCCGTTCCTTAAAATGTGTTTTTATCACTTCTTTCGTTCTTTCTTTTTTTGGGGAAAAAAAAAAGAGTCCATGAAAAGCAAATTGATTTGAAGGTTTTTAACCTAAAACTCAGTGAATATTCAGTATAAAACCATTACATGAGTTTTTATGTGCTTAGTATTTTTTTGCCTAGGAAAGAGATGCAGCAACTGTAGCAGGAAATTTTATTTTTTATCACCAAAAGGTAGTTTGCTTATTCTCATCTAAGATTGACATCTTCGGCATTTGCTGAATGAGCACAAATGATTATTCCTCTGTCGTAATATATATGTTTGCAGCTACCTAAATGATTATAGATTTTTGAGTGTATGAAGAAGATACACTCATTAGTATGAGAGATGAATTTATTTCAGTGTTTGAGCTGTTACTGAGCTAAAAATCTTTAAAACAGACACACACACAGTACAACACCAACTCTGTAATCTTTTTACCAAGTAGACTATAGTAATTCCAGAAGATTTAGCACAGTTTATTAGATAAATGGCTTGCAATTTTAAGACACCATAAACATATATTTAAAAATTATTATAACGAAAACAGGATCCTGACAGTAATTCATGTAATCTAATTAGCTAATGTATCAGTTGTTAATACTTCTAAGATGTCCAGTAAACTAAAATAAAATGTTGGACATCCAACAAACATGTGTGATAGAAGAAAATCCAACCACAGCAGGAAAATAGTATTTGTGTAATATTTAGTGTGGTGCTATAGCAGCATGACGAGAGATTGGTGACCAGCTGGGGTTGTTAAACCTAAAGTTTGCCTCATGCTATTGATGTTAAGCAGCCGCTTGGTGAAGCCTGGGAAGTAACATGTGCCTCAATAGTTAGCGCTTAAAGACTGTGTTTTAACAAGTCTCCAGATATGTATTTACATGATAGACCATACTAACACCTTTTAGTGTTATCTGTCAATCAAGATTTAATAATGTTTTTTGATAAAATGTATCTGGTGTTCATTTCCATTATGTTACTCTACTTATTTTGTATGTTTATGTATTCATTAAAAATTCATGGTCACCTGACCTCTTGGTTACCTTCTCTAAACTTCACATTAACCCTGCTTCCCAGGGACTGCAGGGGTCGTTTTAACCCCTGTGAAACTGAAAGGTCCAAATAATCGAGTCCAAAAATGGTTGAAAAGGATCTGCAAAGTCTCCCCAAGAAAAGAAATGCTTTGTTTTATGCATTTGGCAACCACCCCCTCCCATCTTTTTATTTTTATTTTTGGTGGAAGGATTTTACATCAGACAGATATTATTAAAAGATTTTATTTAACACTCAGATGCATTTTGTTCTAAAACGAATGCTTGCTCAAGAGTCTAAGAAGGCTTCGTGGGAAGAGCAAAGCAATCTAAGCCATATGTATTGGGCAGGTTGCCAGTTGTTTGCCAATATGCCCAAGCCACCTGGCTGTGCATTCAGCCAAGTATGCCATTCCGACCAGCCAGCTTTAACCTCCCGGCTGCTTTTCAGCACTAAGGAAACTCCAAAGGCCTGGGAGCTGCACTTCATTTCTCCCATGCCAATAGTTTTCACTCAGACAAACTGCATGGCTACACTGACCGGTAACTCGCAAACGCCCATTTTGAATAAGCTCTCCTTTTGTTTAAAGCACCATTCACTGGTGTTGAACCAGTGCCATAAGATGAGTCTGGAGATAGCAGACTGAAACCTTTACCCATATGTCGTAGACAGACACTTTGACTGACAAGCAGCGTTCTTTTCCCAAGCCTGTAGCGACAGGGTTTTGTGATTCTGGTTTGCTGAGATTTGGGTTGGCTTTATTTGCCGCTGGTTTCAATTTTTATTTTGGGTGGTTCTAACTTTTAAATGTTTGGAAACGTTTGTTCATTTAGTTTTCCCGTTTTGTTTAGTTTAGAAATTGGATGAGCTGTTTCAAAATTTATTTATCGAGCTTGATTTCATAATCTTTGGCAATGTAGGTCAGGAATCGTGCAGAACAGGCACGATTTGTTGATGGAATCTTGAAGACTGATTCGTTCTTTTTAAAGGCCATAATAAAGTTTTACTCCTGAAAGGTGGTATTCTTTCTTTGATCAGAACATAAGAATTATATAATGTCTTCTTTCCCTTTTTGCCTTGGCTCCCAAGAAACTCAGAGATAAATTTAATTCTTAACCTTAGTAAATATTTCAGCCTAGGTTTTTGCCCCACTACTTCTCTTTTTTAACCCTTGCAGTTTTCATTCTTATTTTTCTTCTTTCATGGCCTTAAATTTGCATGCATATGTGTACATGTGTGCATTTAATATGTTTGTGAACCATCTCAAACCATTTTTGGAAGGTAGATGAAGTAACTGATAAGTAAATAACTTCAGAATAGAAACTTTAGTCTATTTTTAATTAAAATCTTTAAATGGACTTTTCTGGTATAATAAGCAGGTGTCTCAGATTAATTATCCCATGTTTTAAATAAGGAGATCTGTGATGATTTAAGACTGGAACTTTCATTATTATAAATTTCTGTGCTAGCCTTTGGACTGGCCAATTTATTATTTCCCATCAGTATTGTGGTCTGTACATTCTCAACTTGATGCCATTTCCCTCTTCCCAGCTCAATGACCACTATCTCTCAGATCTTGAAGATCTGTTTTGGCTTGGTTCCAATTTAATCAGTCTGAATGGATCCTATTGAGTAACTTGACTCATTCACCCTGCTGAAGAGAGTCTGAATACACTATTTCTGAGGGTTTTTTTTTTAAACCTATTATAATGTTCTTTTTGATTAGAATTGTCAGTCATTTCAGGAAAAACATGTGATCTGTGTGTATGTGTGTTTTGGGAGCCCATTTTTCATTCCATTAATAAGACCCATTCAAATTGTAACATTTTGGCCAAAGTCCTGTGACACACTCAACAAAGCCGTGAGCAAGGTGGAGTTGTACCAGCTCACAAGATGGATAGACAGAGCTGGGGGAAGTGTCCCAGCGGGTTTTTGCAGTCTGTCAGAGGAGCTGCAGCTGTAACCACCCATCTGTGCATCCTTGGCTTGGCTGGGGCTTCAGTATTGAACACTCACTCTGAAGAAAGATGTTCAGAAGCAATGGATGGTATGGTTTAAATAATAATGGCCAAAATGTGACAGGGTTAATGTTTGAAGAGGAAAAACCATTATGTTTTACACACTGTAAGACTTAGCCTTTTGGCATTTTCTGAAATTCTAAAATTTCTGCAGCATTTTATTGCTTATTTTTCTGGATTCTGCTAGAAAGCAATACTGGGTTTTCAGGGTTTTTTTTAAATGTTTACATGAAGATTTTCAGCATAATGTTAAATCCAAAAGGATCCTGAAAATAATAGTATCTTTCCTGATTTATATTTTTATTTTATGACTTAAGCTTTGTACATTAGGTAGTCATATTGTATATCTCTGCTCCTGAGCATTTATTATCACCTCATTCATTTTGAGATATAAATTTTTCATTTGAAAACATTTGTGTACAACAATAAGCTCAATAATTCTGGACAAAGAAAAGGCTACTAATTATTTGTGCCTTTAAAGCTTAATTATTTGAAACTTAAAAGAATCTCTTAAGAACCCATTAATAACAAAGAATGCAAATATTCTCCCAAAATAATATAAAAATTCTCCTTGTTTTGATAGAGGGGAAGAAATGAATATGTTTCATCTGAATTGTCTGAAATCATTAATGGAGTCAGAGTAAAAAAAGCTACATGATTCTTTCCTTTATTGGATGCAGAATTTCTTAATTCTTCTGTACAAATTAGCTTTTCCATTTTAGTGAAAAAACCTATCACTTAAAAGATATTCTTAGAAAAATAAATTGCTTTGCCATTTTCCCAGTATAGCACCCCACCAAACCAATTATTCAGCCATACACTCTTAAAATAAATATGTTGTGTATTTGTGCTGGAAATTTTGTGATACATTTATAATGTAGTGAAATTTTTATCCCATCTCTTAAATATTTTCCCATACGCACAAGCCCCCAAAGCATCATTGCTGCCCTAGGCAAGATCCTTAGGAAATGTTTTATTGAATTTCCCTGTGTTTGATTTCACTAAAGTAGATGAGCTTATCAAACAGAAATGGATTGTTAAACCAGGCATCATCTCAATGGGAGAAAGCATCATTGATTCATTTATTGAACGTCTGCTATGCTAGGTGCTAAAAACCCCATCCTTGCCCTATGGAAGATCAAAGTCTGATTGAATCAGGAGCTGTATGTCTTTCCTTCCCCTCCAACATTTATTTATTATGTTTTCAGTTTCTGGAGAAATAATTTGAAAGTTGAATTTTCTACATCTATTAAAAATTATTTGGAGCAAAAAGGATTTGATGAAATAGAGCACCGATTCTAAAATTTTAAAAAGCTATTTCAAAAACCAGTAACAAAGGAGAACAGTATCCTTAACAGAATAAAATTGTCCGTCATATCAACAGAAGGAATCATACTAAATTGTGAAATATTGGAGTCTTCCCACTAAGATCAGTAAGAAAACAAAGATGACTGTAATCATCATCATTATTTGATGTTCTGCTGTAAGTTTTGGACAATGTAATAACACATGAATCAAAAATAAGAGTTACAACTATTAGAAATGAGTAGACAATATTACCACTATTTGCAAATGATAGAATTATCTACTTAGACAAAGGGTTCAACCAAAAAACATTTGGAATTAATAAGAAAATTTAGCAGAATATCTAGTTAAAAGATAAGTATTCCAAAGCAACAAACTTCTGCGATACAGTCGTCTTCAATAAGAAGCTATAACGGAAAAAAGACCACATATAGGAAAGAAATAAAAAAAAAAACACAGAATACCTAGGAATAACCTTAATTTGGCAGTAATTTGATGAAAAGGCCTGTTATGAAGTTGGTGTTCTGAATGATGAGTATTGTATGAATGGGAAGGAATGGCATCTAGTGGTATCACCCCTTGTATTTTTCTGTCAAATCACAACTTGGGAGTTACCTCTTAATCCTCTATCACATTTTGTATCTAACCATACACCAAGTTCTGCCAAGTCAACCTTCTTAGTAGTGTGCTAATCAATTCCTGTCTTACCTAATGCTTCTTTTAGTTTTAGACCCGTGTGTCTAGCCCACACTATTTCTGTAGCCTCTTCTCTTTGCTCGCATTCTTTCCCCATCATCTATCCCTCCATTATACTACTGCCAGGGTAATCTTTCCAAAAAAAGGAGTGCCACTCCTTGCTGACATCCCTTCATTGGCTCTCCTTCACCTGCTATACGAAGTCCACCCTCCTCTCCTCCACCCCATTTTTCACACTTGGGTACACCACGCTTCAGCTTTCTGATCTAGCTCTGTTGAAATGCTTAACAGTTTACCAAGGTATTGTGTTCTATCAGTGACTTAGTACTGCAGGATCAGAGTGGTGCCATTGCATATTCTAGTTCCTCTGCTTAGAATGCCCTCCGTCTGAATGGTTCCAGAGCCTGGAAATCTCCAGCTCCTCTTGCAACACTCAGCTTAAGCATTGTATCATTTGGAAAACCATTCTGGACACTTTCATGCAAAGTTATGGACTTAGCTTCTCTGTTTCCTTGGAACCTTTATGTACTTTTGCCATGGTGTTTATCACCTGATATTGTAGCTATTATAATAGTAACTGCCACTGGAGTATGAAGCTCACTGAATCTCTGGCACATAGCCTAGTGGCTGGAGCATAGTGTGCTCATTATTATTTGTTGGAAAGTATATTTTTAAAAATACTCTTTTAATAAATTTGATATTCATATCAGCTCACTACAAATTGTGACTGTAAACATTGTACTGTACTGTAAATGCTTTGTAGTTTTCCCCCAATAAAAAAAAAATTAAAAAAAAAAATAAAAAAAATTTGATATTCATGAAATTCTATGTTTCTGAGATAATTTTATAGTTAGATAATGTTTTCTGAGACAATTACTTTAAAATTTCTTAGTTTTTTTGGCATATGGAACTAAATTACTGGGTATAAAGTATAACTGTGCACATTTGATGTCACAGATAAAGTTTGATAAATGTTTACTATTTTTTCATGAATAAAAATAAAGTTTTATGAATCAGGATATAACTTGTGTTTATGTTGTCAGTGCTAATCGTTTCTTTATTAGATGTTATACCCAGGCTAAAGTCATTATAGGATGTCCCAAAAGTCGCATACATAGGGAAAATGGGAAATTGTAGCCAAATGTACCTTTATTTACAAACTATTCATTACAAAATTTTATAAAATTTTTCCTTTGTATGGAGACATTTGGGACACCCTGTAGTTTATTTGCTGATATTTGCAATCACATGATTTAATTAAACTATAAATGACACAAAATCACAGATGTGTAAAATTCAGGTCCACTCAAAAATATTTATCCAGTTTCTTTTATATGCTTAGCTCTGAACTTGGTGCTATTATATTTCAGAAAGGTATAAAATAGCTTATCCTTTAAGAAGGCTGTATAGAAGATAAGAGCTGCTTACGTAACAGCCAGATCAGGATAAAAACAACAGTATAAATTGGGTATGGGGGTGTGCACCTGTAGACCAAGCTACTTGGAAGGCTGAGATGGGGGAGGGTCACTCGAGCCCTAGGAGTTTAAGACTGCAGTGCGCCACTGCACTCCAGCCTGGCGACATAGCCAGACCCTGTCTCAATTTTAAAAAAGCAAAAACAAACCAAGGAAAAAAATCAACAGTATTGCATTCTGAGAAGGCTTGTATCATTATCCTCGTTTTACAAATAAAGAAACTGAATTTCAAAGAAGTTCCATGACTTTACTAGCATTACCCAGCTATTAATGATGGGTTTGAGGCTGGAATCTAGGTTTTTAGTCTCCTGATTGAGGGCTCAAAACAGAGTTCAATCTGCTAAAAATGAATTTAATGAATTGGGAAATGCAAAGCAAGTCCACAAAGATCAAGAAACAGAACAGGATTCATGATTTTTCTAATAGTTTCCCCCTACTTTACTTATACATTTATAGAAGTAAATATTGAGTAGGTTATATCTGAATAATAAAGCATGGCACTGGGGGTTCTTATATTTTGTAGGCTTCCCACAACCACTAATTAATCTAAGTTTACAAATATTTCTTTGAATGACTGGGCTAGACCCATTTTAACTGAAAGGGAAAATTAAGCCATATATATTATATATGTACGTATTTATGTAAAGCATAGGAGAGCACTATTACATAAAAGTTTTATTGCCATGAGTTCGGGATGACATGTTATAAGTGGTAAAGCCACAAGTGAATTATGCAGGTCATCTCAACTAAATGCCAATAAAATGTTTTTACTGTACCACATCATCCGGTATTCTGCCTATGCTACAAATTTAAAGAGAACCAATTTTAGAAATTTCCAGAGTTGTAAAAGTTTTTATTGGCACTATATTTCAAGCTTGCTGGCCTGTAAATATTAGTTCCATTAATTGTGGCAAAAATTAATGCACAGAGATTCTTTTTTTAAAAAAAACACTCATGACAGAAGTCTTTTATTATATTAAAACATGTTTCTTTCAAGTTTAGTTCAGTTTTTCCTGCTTAAGTATAAACATTTTCTTCTTTCTTCCCTTTCTATGTAAATCCTTTCCCCCTTTTTGAAACCCATCTCCAAGAAGCTCTCTGTAGGTATTTAAGTTGACCCAAGTTTGATCTTATTTTTCCAAACTCTTGTTTTCAGTTATTGCCTATAAATTCATTTGGTAAGTTTTTTAAAATTGCATTTCAACCATTCTTTTAGTTTTAATTTATTGTTAAAATCTATTATTATTAAACTTTTAATTGAGTGTATGTTGTCTTCCCCAAATAAATTCTAATTTCCTAGAACATGTATTCTATGCCTTTATATTGTCTTTGGACTCTAGAACACTGGTTTTTCTGTTTTGAAAGTCCTTTCTTTTTTCTCTTTCATGTCTGCTTTCCATAGACATTGATTAAATACCTACAATGTTCTTGTCTAAGCTGAGCATTGGATATTGGAGATGAAAGGCAGCTTAGAAAAGAACTTAAGAGAAATGATTCTCAAATGATTGCATGCAAAAAATCACTTGGAAGGAGTTGTTAAAGAAATATATTCCCAAGCCTTAAATGTAGAGATTCTGGACAGGGAACCAAAGATCTATACCCCTGAACATCAGGTGATTCAGACGCAGGGAGCCCACAGACCATATTTTGCAAAACTCAGTTTACTGATTATAGAAGAAAGTTCCCTAAGTTGGTCATTGTAATGCTATGCTGTTTACTGTGGTAGCAACATGCTTCAGGTGTTTAAGGAGCCCAGCGGAGGGACAGCTGCTGCAACGGGGGAACTCAGAAGAGCAGTGTCATAGTTGGTGTTTAATATTTGCGCTGGGAATAGAAGAATAAGTATTTGAATTTAGAATTGGACTGAGGTGATTGAAATCCTGGGGCTTTATGGCTCTGAGAAAATTTCTTAACTTTTCTGAGTCTGAGTCTCTTTATCTATAAAATTGGACTGATAGTAACTACTTCAAAGAGGGTTTGTGAGAATGAAATTAACAGATA
>CAUYRT010097472.1:0-30411 GCA_963574885.1 Lepilemur ruficaudatus
ACTAAATATGAAGGCGATGAGGAAGGCTGAAGACCTGTGTATGATGATCCACTTCCACTTAATGAATAGTAAATGCATTTTCCTTATGACTTTCTTAATAATATTTCCTTTTCTCTAGCTTGCTTTATTGTAAGAATATAACGTATAATATGTGTAACATACAAAATAAGTGTTAATTGACTGTTTATGTTATCAGTGAGGCTTCCAGTCAACAGTAGGCTATTAGCGATTAAGTTTTGGGGGCGTCAAAAGTTATAAGTGGATTTTCAACTGTGTGGGGATAGGCTCCTCTCACCTCCTCATTGCTTAAGAGTCGACTGTATACTGTGCTCATGTCTGTCAGGCATTGGTTAAGTACTGCTCCTGGATGAGGGGCTGGGTATCAATTCTGTGGCACTTCTCCCTGGCCATACGGGCAGAAAAGTAGACTTTGTCATCAGGCAAAGGCCCTCAGGTAAAAAAAAAAAGGCAGGTGCTGGCTGTTGGAAGTGGTAATGGCAGGGGGCTGGGTGTGGGTATGGGTATGGGGAAGGCAGCTGCTTGCAGGTGGATTTAGAATCTGCACCCAGGTCTGTACCTGTGGCCACTTTGCTGTTGGCTAAAGCCCTGCCCTTCCCTCAAGAAGCTCAGTGTGGGGGAGCCAGGTAGAAACGGGACTAGAAACCCAAGACAGTGTGTTCAGACTTTGATGGGCGGAGGGAGCACCCGGCTGAAAGAGCTGGGTTCTGCTGGGTTTGGGGTAGGGGATCTAGGTGGCTTCCCTGAGGAGGTGGCCATGGGGCTGGGCATTGAAGGATGAACAGGACAGGCTGGGAAAGTGGGAAAGATATAGAGAAAAAATATCGCAGACTCAGCAGAGAGGTAGAAGGAGCATGGGGGTGTCTGGGGAGCAGGGTATGGCTAGGATTGGGAAGAACAGAGAAGTGAGGTTAGTTGCAGGTTAGCCCCAGAGCAGGCAGAGTAACAGCAAGGACAGCAGCCGCAGGACTGGGCATGTTAACTGATGACTTACTCTGTGCAAGGATTTCCGACCTATAATCTCACTTAATCCTCTCAGCAATCCCCAGCTGCAGGTGGTCCTTTAATTCCCACGTTGCAGATGAGGAAAGTGAAGCTCAGCGGGAGATGGAGTGATTTTTCTGAGGTCACGCAGCTGACAAGTGGCACAGCCACAATTTGAACCCAGACAGTCTGGCTCCTGAGCTCCCATCTTACACTTAACCATAATGATGCTCTCTCAAAGGGCCTTGTAGCTCATGAAAGAGATCTGAATTTGACCTTCAGGAGCAGGAGCCTCGTTCAAGAGATTTTTCTGAGATGGAGCCAACAGGACGCGGTGACCAAGTGGATGTGGGCTGAGGATGGGTGACCTTAAGCATTGCAGACATTTGCAGCTCAGAGGAAGAAAAAGGATGTGAGATTTGGAATTAGACCTCCCTATTTTTCATACACACACACCCCTTGAATGGACCAAGGAGAGGAGAAAATTACATAACGTAGAGAGTCTCTGGCGTGTGCTAGACCCCTTGTCTCCTTTCACTTTCACAGAGAGCCAGTTTGGGCATTTGAGAGCAGGATGGAGGAAGTGTTTTGGGTTTGATGAGGGAAGGGAGGCTTCTCTAATGACCTAGAAATCCCAGAATAAAATTGTCATCAATTTCATGCACTGGAAAGACCCTGGCTTTGGAAGCGCCAGCCAAAGAGATTCAGGAGGGAGGTCGGGTAGAGTCTTTCCAGGCTCCGGGGAGACCCTTCGATGAACAGACGAGCTATCCGTGTCACGCGCGTGCCCTGCTTTCCTGGCACCTGCGCATCGGTTTCCTCTTGGCCTCCAAATGCCAGGACGCCGCTAAGCATGCCTGCCCGACTTCGGAGATGGTTACGCTACAGGGCAGGAAGCGCACCAGCTCCAAGTGGCTGTCGAGGGCGGAGAGAGTCCGCAGACCGCAGCGCGGAGCCCCCTCCCGCTCTCCACTTCGCGAGCTGTAGAGGAAGAGCCCCACGAGACCATCAAAATGGAAAACACCAGCCTGTTTGCCACGCATGGGGGGACGTCGATGCGTCTGGAATCAGCTATTTCGCAACCTGTTTGTCCGGAATCTTATATCTAAATTATGTTCCTCGAAATTTAATAAATGAGGTTTAATAGAATGCACTCGGGCAGCACTGATGAAATCTATCGTGGAAAATATTACGATTTCATTGTTTTTCTATAACCTCCTCGGAACCCGCTTCCTATTATTGCCACACCTCCCCGTTTCCCTCCCATTTTCAGGTTTTTAAGTTTTTAGCTTAGCTTTGGAGCCAGGGAAGCCGCTGGAGAGTGATTCCCTCTGTCTCTCCTCTATTACCCGCAGCAGGGAGGGGCCGATGCCTTGGTCTAACTCTTGCCGGGAGTAAACAAAGTTATAAACTGTTGTTTCAAAAAATAGTTGGTTTCAGATGAAAAATTTCTGTATTCAATTTGTCTCGTGTACCTAGAATGCCCTTCTCCCCCGGGGAAATATGTTGGACATTTCAGCTCCGGCGTGCAGCCTGTCACGAATGTCATGGAAACCCAGGGCTGGAAGGGACAGATGAGCTCACAGTCACAGAGAACTGCCTGGGCTGTGCTGGGCACCATGCTAACCGCTTTACGTGATGTTTAACCCTTAGGATAATCCTATGAGGGTGGTCCTCTTACCATCACCTGTTCCTGAAAAGGAAGTTGGGGCTTAGAAAGGGTTAGTGACTTGCTCAAGTGACACAGCGCTAAGTGGTAAAGGCAGGATTTGAACTGAAGTCTGTCTGGATTTAAGGCCCATAGCCTTAGCTTCTTTTACAACACTGCTGTCCTCATTTTACAGATAGGAAAACTGAGGCTCAGGAGAGTGAGACCTGGGTTGTGGTTAAAAGCCTGGGTTCTAGAGGTAAAATTCACTTGCTGTATCACCTTGGACAAATTACTTACCCTCTCTGAGCCTTGGTTTCTACATTTGTGAAATGGGTGGTTGTGAGAATTAGGAGAGAATAGATAGAATATGCTTAGTACATGCTTGCCATGGAGTGAACAATAAATACTGAAAAAGAAATGACTGGCTCAAGGCCAGTTAGAATTGTGCATGACTGCAAGTAACTGAAGATGTGACAAACTTGTCAGGGATTGTATTTGGTCCATGAAACAGGAGGTTTTCTATCAGCTGCTCAAGTTCACATTTGCAAAAGCATCCTCAGGGACTCAGGCTCCTTCTATTTTCTTGCTGTACCATTCTCCAATCTCTATCTTCCTCATGGTTACATAATGGCTGATGCTGCACCTTCAAGCATGTTGTCCATGATCCAGGCAATAGGAAGAGGGCATGGCAAAATCCCTTTCCTCTAGAAGCTTTGTTTTTCCATTCTTAGAGATGTTTTTCCTACATTTGTATCTCCTCACTGGCCATAACTATCCCCAGCTGCAAGAGTCTCTGGAAGGTGAGGGTGTTGGCCACATGGGCTGGATGTGTGTTTGAGTTGAGATTTGAACTGGGACCTTACAAAGGCCAAAGTCTCAGGCCTCACCACAACTCTACCCTTCCTCTTACTGTCTCTGGTTTGGCCCAACTGTACCTGGGGAAACTGAGGCCCCAAGAGGAGAGATGACTGACCCATTGTCACCAGGACATGAGTTAAAGCTAGAGCCAGTTTTCTGATTTCCAGTCCAGCTTTTCCATTGTGCCGAGCAATCTTGCCGTGGAGAATTTTATGTTTACATAAATTGAAGGCTTCTGGTTCTAAACCCCAGATCTTATCTTCAAAGAAATAGGCCAGGGGATGTGACAGAGGGCGGAGGACAAAGTCATCTCAGGGGCGGTGCTGGCCTGAGGCAAAATCATTCAATAATCCACTTGTACCTTCCTGGTTTTCAAACCCAGAACCCTACATGCCTGCTTAATGGCTCAGACCATCCCTCACCCCCCACCCTCGCTGTAGGGCCCTGTGACCAGATCAAGTGTCATCCATCTCCATCCTGAGTCCTCATTCCAAGGGACTCTGCCTGCTGCTCTGCAAGGGGACACTCTTGTCACAGGTGTATCCACAGTCTAACACCCTGCAGGCATCAGTGACATTGAATGAATCAGTAAATAAGTTCGTTTGATGAGTGGACTTTGCAAATCTGCATGATGGATACTCCCCTGAAAGAGCATTTTAACAAGCCTTCTGGAGACAATTTCTTCATCCAAGGTTGACTCCGTTGGGGAAGGTCCTGATTCAATCACAGGTGCCTGGGTGGGAGGTATTTGGGGAAGCTTCTAAGAGCCTCTTGGATTCTCCTATCTCGTAGTTAACTGTTGACTTGCCATATTCTGGCTGAGAGGTTGGAACAGGGTGTGTAGGGGCTGCCCCCCCCAAGGGGTACCTGATCTAAAGTGGGGTTTGGGGATAGGGTTGCTCTAGAATTATTGCCTTGAATGGTCTATGGGGCTGTGTGGTGAGAAGCCAGGAGACACTAATGCAACAGCCAGACTCGGTGCCCAGGTGGGTTGAAGGATTGAGCTGTGGACTGAACAAGTGGTGCATCCCGGGACAGTAGAGCATCTTTCTTTAATATGCGTCCCTGCAGCCAGCACATAGGAGGGTTGTTACCTGCCCCCACCCTCCTGTTGGCTCAGACACTTCTAGTGGGAGTCCTTTTAGGAGGATCTGGGATGTTTTGTGGAGTAGAATCTTTAAAAAAAGACAATTTTTACTGTATGTTTCTTAGTGTAGCACTTAACAGAAAGGACTCTAGAATCTCCTGCTTTGCCTCGGATCTCATGTGTACCATTTGCTGTGTGGCCTTGGGAAAAATTACAAAAACAAGCTTGTATGGCCATTATGAGTTTTGAATGAAGTAATATGTATTTTTGAATACTTGACACATACTAGGTGCTCATATTGGGCAGGGTTTGCTAGAGAAACAGAACCAATAGGATATTATTTACCGGAATTGGCTCATGCTATTATGGAGGCTGGCAAGTCCCAGGATCTGCAGTTGGAAAGCTGAAGACCCGGGAGAGCCGATGGTGTCGTTCCAGGGCAAAGGCAAGAACTCTCAAGACCCCAGAAGAGCTGATGTTTCAGTTCAAGTCCAAAGGCAGGAAAAAACTGATGTCTCAGCTCAAAGACAGGCAGGCAGGAAGAATTCCTTCTTACTCAGCCTTCTTGTTCTGTTCAGGCCTTAAACTGATTTGATATAGCCCATCCATGTTAGTGGGGGCAATCCGCTTTACACAGTTTTCTGATTCAAATGTTAGTATCATCCAAAATACCCACACAGACACGACCAGAATAACGTTTGACCAAATGTCTGGGCACCCTGTGGCCCAGTCAAGTTGATGCACAAAATTAACCATCACGCTATTCAGCAATTGTTATTCAACGTTGTCATTTTTATTTTTTTAATTTTTTTGGTCATTTTTATTTTTTAGACTGCATTTCAGTTTCCTTATCTCTATCGGGGGGTAAGGATCCCAATCCTGTCTATGCTCTTGGCGGTGTTATGAGACATAAATGAGATAAGGTTTATGAAGGTGGTTGGTATCTTCTAAAGCAACATGTGGATACAGACAGATTGAGGAATTAAAGGCAGGGAATTGGCCTAACTGACCTCTGGAGATTTCCTTGGCCTCTAAAATTCTGTGGCCATGGATGGGCATCAATTTTATCCTAAGCACTGCTCATGGGTTTGGGGAGACTCTAGAGAATAATAAATTCTATTCTAGAGAATAAATAAATTCTAAAATAGGAAATTTATAATCTCATTAGGAGAACAAAGTCTTTAAGAATCCACATGTGCTTGTATTTCTGCCTGAGTTTAAGAGGACATTGGGTATATGGCAGAGACTGACTAGATACTCAATAATCCCATGTCTTGCTCTTGGGCACGCAAGAAAATAAAATTTCCCAGGTTCCTTTGCAATTATGTTGGAACCACATGAATGGGTTTTAGCTAATGAAATGGAAGCGTCTCCTTGAAGGTTCCTCCATGTTCCCTCTATACCCTCTTCTACAGTGACTGTGGCGGTCATGTCTTGAAGATTGGAGTATCACATCATGAATGGAGCCTGGATCCCTGAGTCATTGCATGGAGGAGAGCCACCAGGAAAGCTGCCAGATCTGCATCAGACCATGAGGTCAGTGAGAAATAAAACTTGATTGTCGGCCTGGCACGGTAGCTCATGCCTGTAATTCTGGCACTCTGGGAGGCCAAGGCAGGAGAATTGCTTGAACTCTGGAGCTAGAGACCATTATAAGCAAGAGCAAGACCCCAGTCTCTATTAAAAATAGAAAAATTAGTTACGCATCGTGGCATGAGCCTGTAGTCCCAGCTACTCAGGAGGCTGAGACAGGAGGATCGCTTGAGCTCAGGAGTTTGAGTTTGCAGTGAGCTGTGATGATGCCACTGCACTCTACTTAGGGAAATAGGGTGAGATTCTGTCTCACAACAAAACAAAACAAAAACAAAAAAACCTTGATTGTCTTCAGCCACTGAGATGTTGGTTTGGTTATGGTGACCAGCAATGCCTTCTTCCATCATACAGCGTCTGTGATGCCCAGAACTGCGCTTCCCTGTATCTAGCTGCATCTGCTACTTTGCACTTTCTGAGAAAAAAATTTCCAACAGCCTCAATGACTGGCATTCAGAAATAACAAGCATGCATGATAGCATGGGTTGGGGGAGACAAAGCTTAAGAAGAAGAGATTGTAAAGTGACCAAAAGATCTGTTTAAGTGAATCCACTGGTAGGGAAAAAATTCAATGAGCATAGTGACTCAGTTTCAGCAATAAGTCCTGGGGGATGAAGGAAAAGAGTAGTTCTGAAAAAAACGTGTGTCTCTTACTTAATCATCCTGGATTTACCACTGTTGGGAGAAAAGGTTTGCACATGCAAAGATGCAAAGTGCTGCAGCACTGTGGTCCCAAGCACCAGTGCCGTGGGGTCCTCCTGTCAGGCAGGGCAATGGGTAAACTAGGGAGGTCAGTGCTAGTCTGAGGGAGCTCTGAGTTCCACAGCTGGAAAGCAGCTTCCCAGGAGGGCCAAATACTAATGCTGTGTCATCCTCTAAGGGCTTCTAGATTGAGATGAGAACGTCTAGGTTGGGATGGGAACCTTGAGGAAGGGGATCAGGGATTTTGCCCATTTTGCAGGTGAGAAGGGGCTGTGGAGCTGGTGAACTCCAGTCTGCCCTCTCGTGTGACCACATCCGTGCACACCAGCTGCAGGGTCCTGGCAATGCTCAAGGTACCATCCACACCAGGAAGCATATCCATAGATGTAAAGTTAATGCAGCAGCCTGGGCAGAGTATACTGGTGGGGTTTATAGCAAAGGAAACACCAGGACACTAGCGGACTCAGCCTTGTTGCCTGACCACACAGGAAGATGGACTGTGGCTCTCAAATGCGCAACAATGCCCAGCTGGAGGAGCCCCCTAACTCCTCTTCCTTTCTTGGTCCAAACTGTTTGTCTTTTCGGCCCTGGCTGTCAACTCCCTCTCCCTGCCATCTCTCTATAGGAAATAGCAGCCTTCATCTGGCATGGATGTTCTATCTCTTACTAATTTTTAGCTGCTTAGAATGTGAACACAAAGGAGGAAATGCAATTTTTGAAAAATACGTGACTGTAACTGATTTATTAATAGCCCATAATGCTGGTAATAGGCAATCTATAAGTCTGTTCTTGAGAATTTATAGGGCAAATATTCCAGAACCGTATTAAAGACACCACTCATAAATGCCTGCGAGCCTCAATCTATTAACTTAGGTGGTGGGAGAATATCATTATCTGTAGGAAAACAAACAGAGATCCAGCCCCCAGCTCTGATTTCCTCAGATGCTCCAAAAAGTGCACAGTAAGTAAGTAAATTGTACACCGTAGGCAAAAATGTCCTGCGCATAGATATCAGAGATCGGCTTTCTTGATACGTGTGTGCGCATTTCATAAAGAGCCTGAGCTTGGGGGTGGCTCTGGGGGCCTGGGGGATGGGTCAAGCAGTCTCAGCTGGTGGGGGCAGGGCTAGAGAGAGTCAGGGACTGGGAATCGGGCCAGGCATTGGGACCTTTCCCTTTTTGCTTTCTTTGTTAACATTTAAAATAATTCTGAACAAAAAAGTAAACCATGCTCCCTACCGACTATTTGGCAAATATTGGCAAGTGTTAAAAAATACGAAAGAAATGACTCAGCCTTCAAGCAACCGTGGACGACCTCCTTTTAAAATCACCCTTTCGTGCAGAGTGGTGGAGAGGCTGCTTGTGCCAGGATTGCTTCGAGATCGAGGGGTGGGGGCCTCACGGAAAATGAAGATTCCCAGGCCCCACTCAGATCTACTGATTCAGAAGATCTGGAAGTGGGGCTTTGACATCTGTATTTTGAACTGATTCTGGGGAAGGTATGAGGAAATTTAAGAACTTGGGCTTTTTAAGTGATTATAACCTCAGGACCGGTTCTCAAATTGGAGACATCAAAATCAGTTGGGGACAGCATTTTGCACAATAGCCAAAAGAAAGAAAGAAACAGCTCAAATGTCCATCAGCTGAGGAATGGGTGAACAAATCGTGGAGTGTCCATACGCTACGTGTTTCCAGCCTTGGAGAGGAGTGGAGTTCTGACACGTGCCACACTCTGGGTGAACCTCTAAAACATTATGCTAAGTGAAAGAAGACAGACACAAAGGGACAGGCACAGTATGATTCCATGTATGGGAGGTGTCCAGAATAGGCGAATCCCTAGAGACAGAGAGCAGATTGGTGGTTGCCAGGGACCGGGAGGCTTTCATTTGGGGATGATGAATATGTTTGGGGACGAGATAGACGTGACAGTTGCACAACATTGTGAATGTGCTAAACGCCACCGAATTGTACACTTTAAAATGGTTAATTTTATGTTGTGAATTTCACTGCAATAAAAAATTTAGAAAGTGACTTGAAGAAACTAAAAAAGACCCGGATTCCCTGGCTCTATCCCAGGAGATTCTGCTTCAGTATATCTGGGGCAGAGCCCAGGACTCTGAGCTTTAAGAGGAAACCTCAGCATCTACTTCCTAGGCGAGGCCACCTTTGGGTGCCCCTCTCTGAGCTAGAACCAAAGCTGTAAAGATCCCCAGGGAAAGTGAGGATCTGTCAAAAATTTAAGCCACCTGTAACATCACAGTCTCCGTTTTTGCTCCCCATGAGTCTCTGGTATGGACTGAATGTTTGTGTCACCCTTCCCCCGAAACTCATATGTTGATGTGTTTGGTGGTGGAGCCCTTGGGAAGTAATTAGGCTTAGATGAGGTTGTGAGGGTGGGGCCCCAGGTTGAGATTAGTGTCCTTGTAAGAAGAGGAAGAGTCCAGAGCTCGCTCCCCACCATAAGAAGACAAAGCAAGAAGGCAGCCATCTGAAACCAGGAAGGAAAAAATGACCCTTACCAAAAATTGAATCTGCGGGCACCGTGATCTTGAACTTCCCCATCTCCAGAACTATGAGAAATAAGTCTGTCTTGTTTAAACCACCCAGTCTAGGTATTTTGTCATAGCAGCCAGGGATAAGACAGGCTCCTAAGGCTCGACACTCCAACTTCCAGGCCTTTGCCAGTGCGGTACCCCTTGGCTGGAATTCTTTCCCTCTTCTTGGCCTCTCCAAGCTTATCCTGAGTCCCTGCCCATCCCCAGGGCTTAGGCATTTCGTCACTGCCCATAGCATTTAGTGAGTTGAATTAAGTCAGTCCTGACTACATTTGATTTTCCTTCCTCCTGCATCTGGTTCTACTGGCTGGGTAATTTTTTTCATCATATATATGTTAGTTTCATTTTTCTTCAATGAAACCTTTAAATATGAGTTTCACACTTTATCTTGGGTGAGAACTCACCGGTCTCCCTCACTGAACTCCGAGCTTCTCTAGGGCAGTGTTCCCACCTTGTTCACCTAGGGGTCCCCCGCAGGGCCTCCTCATCCCAGTGACACCTTCTCCATAAGGCTCTGCATCTTCCGTCAGCACATCCCTTCTGTCCCCTCCCCCACGGTAATAACAACAGTGATGGAAACAATAGAATGTCAACAGTGTGGTTTATCAGGCACTCACATCCCAGGCGTTGTATAATTTCTTTCCATCAGTCTTTTTCTTTGATCCTTGCAAACTTGCTAAGAGGCTATTCTAATTATCACCACTTGACAATTAAGGAAACTGAAGTCCAGAGGGCAACTTGGTCAGAGCCAAAGATGAAGCTGGGGTGGAACCCATCTGTGTCTGACTCCTAAGTCTAGGCTTCTAACCGCCGACCCCCATGCCTGCCACGGTCATTCTTTGTGCCTCAGTTGGCGCCCTTAACACTACGTGCTCTGCAGGCTGTGGTTTTCCCATTATTCTTTAAGTCGGCAACCTTTCTGCGACACTGAGCAAAGTGCTGGAGACGCAGATGAATGAATGAGATGAGATCCCTGCTGATATTTGAGATTTCTGTTTTTTGTTCACTGACCAGCTCCCACTTTGATTTCATAGACCATTGACTTTATTGGGGTAAACTCTCCCCCATCCCCAGAGAAAGTATGGTGGGACCATTACTGGGGGTTCTGCTCTGCACTGGCCAAGGAGTGGGCCTGTGCCTTATCAAGGCCAGTCCACCGTCCCCTCCCTGGAATTCAATGCTGAGCTGGGCAGCAAGGAGCCTGAAATGATTGGAGGTTCTATTTCCATCCCAGCTTCCCAGGGCATCCCTGGCTCATTCCCAAGGCCCAGTCTCCAAACTCACATTGATTTCCTGAGCTCTGACATCCTTCCCATAAACTCCCTCACTGCTCTAGGTTAGCCAGAGGCGGTCTCTGTTGCTTACAGCCAAAGAGCCCTGAATTATACAGGTAAATAGTGTGTGCAGTGGTAGCACATGGCAAAGGGCCCAATTCAGTCTGAAGGGGTCAGGGAAGACATCCTGGGGGAGGTAACATCTAAACTGAATCTTGGAGGAGGAATAGGGATTAGTGAGATGTAGAAGGGGTAGGGGAGGGGACACAGGCAGAGAAAAAATATGCTCATAAATAACATCGGTAGCTCTTATTGGTGCTTTTCTCACTTAGCTCCTATGACAACCCCTTGAAGTTGGTACTGTCACTGCTCCTATTTTATTAGATGGGGCTCAGAGAGGCAGTGTGATTTGCCCAAGATCACACAGCTAGTGAATGGAAGAGATGGGATCTGCACCTAGTTCCATTAGCTTCCGGAGGCCTGATTGCACATTAGGGGGCTCTCTCCAGAGAGTCAGGCTGCTGGAGGCTGTTCTGGTCAGCTGACTACATCCCTCCTGGGGCAGTGGCCTTTCTGGTCACATGACTCCTATCTCTGGCAATTTCTGGGTATTCCTCGGGGAAGACTTCCTACATGCATGTGGGGCTAATGGCTGAGTCGTTTCTATTTTCCTCAGAGCAAGTCATCATTTCTTTCTTGTCAGGAGTGTGAGCAATTAGAGGAGCCAGGTGGCAGGCCCTTGCTAATTGCCTTTGTGGATCTGAATGCAGCCTCCATGGTGGCCGGGGGCAGCAGGGGCTTTCTGTGCATGGGGCCTTGGGGGGGATGTGAGGGACTGCCAAGAGCAGACAGAGCCTGGAATGCAGCCAAAGGCAGGGCCAAAACAGGGAGGGAGGGCTTCCAGATGTGTGTGTGTGTGTGTGAGACAGCGAAAGAGAGGGAGAGAGAGGTAGAGGATGGAGGTGAGGGAACATGGGCTGTATTTCTGCAGCCTAATTAATTTCTCCTCTTCCTAGCTTCTTCCTTCCTCCTTTTGCACACTTTTACCCAATTTATGCGTTTATTTTCTCCTTTCAAATATTACAGGTCTTTTAAGGAAAAATTCAGTTACAAAAACAGAAAAAAAATGAGATCCATAGTCATAACCCCAAATCAACCACATTTCATGGGGGCAACTGTTCCTACCTCCTAGGATCTTATATGTACACAGGCTCATACATCTGGCTTTTATTGGTCTGTGTAAGTGGCTTTATGAACAAGGGCAAGTGGTTCGCTCAGCCATCATGGAAAGAGCATGAGCTGCGTCACTGCGGAATGGTGGCACGTTGGGGTCCCAATCTCTATTGCTTAAGGACCTCGTATTCCACATTTAGAAGAACCTATTGCCTCTCTTAGCAGCAGTCACACATGGACCACTGCATCAGAGTGTAGAAACCTCATTCTCAGTACCCCTAGGTTGGCATGTGGGGCTGGCATCTAGTCACTTGGAGAGCAGGAGGTGGCTGCATTGGCATCATAAAGGAATGACAAGGCAATGAGCATCAGGAAGAACCAGCTTCTGGGAGGTCCACTGGGGAGCCCTCTGGCCTTGGGAGAATGTATCTGAATTGGTTCCTGACCCCTAGCCTGATGTTAGGATGTATCACTGCTAAAAAGACCAAAGAGATACTGTTTTTTCTGCATGTCTGGGCAGATACAGTCTCCCCATTGAGGCACTTTCAGGTATCAGTAAAAGGATGGCATGGTGTGTCCCCACCCTGATGGAAATTGGGCACAGTGCCAAATTTAGACATTTAGATAATGCTCAATTTTTCTTATAGTTAATGTGCTACAATGAATGCCAGAGGACCATGTTGGTGGAAAGTGGGAGAAGATGTTGCTTTTGGTCTGGGGGGAGGTGGGAGGAGGGACAACATGTCATTCTGGGCTGGGGAATCAACAGTGGAACGTTATTCCAAGAGCAAAGAAAGCTGAGCTTTGCTGCTCATTCAGCCCCTAGTCCTGAAATCCTGGGAGGATCTTGAGCAAATAATTCTACCTCTCTGAGAGCCTCCAAAGCGCCTTTGTAAAATGGGAACGATGGCACGAGGTGTACTTATCGGGCTAATTTTCTCCAAAAGGGATAGCCTTTTCCTCTGGGTGACTGCTTCTCATTTATGAGGACTTCGTGTCTTTTGCCCACCGTCTGGTTTGCGCAAGTTACCACTTACTGAGTACCTACTGCTCACCTGGCATTGTCCTGGGTACTCTACGTATGCTATGTCATTCAATCCTATGAGGTTGGCATGATTATATGTCTCCATTTAAAGATGTGGAATCCAAGCCTCGGAGAGTTTGAATAATTCACCCAAGGTCACGCAGCCAGCAAGGGGCAAAGCCAAAATACCCATGCAGGTCTGCTGGGTGCAAAGCAGGTGTGCTCTCTTTTTTGCTAGGCAGACTAGAATAACGGGCAGTTCCTTTCATTCGCCAGCTCTCTCAGGATGAAGTACAAAACTCTTCAGAAAAAGCTTAGCATTGCAAAACCAAGCATCCTGGAATGAAACGGTAAAAAATACATTTCAAAAGAACATAACAAGGTTTTTTAAAAAAGTGTCTCTTTTCATTGTTTTTCTTTTTTCCTTGTTATGAAAGCAATTCGTGTTCACTGTGGAAATTTGGAAAATACAGAAAAACAGAAAGAAGAAAATAAAAATCCCTCTAATCTTATTACACAAAGAAAATTGCTGTTAACATTTATTTTATATCTTTACAGTCTTTTTAAATGTGCTGTAATGTACATACATATATATATATTTTACATAATTGGGATTGTCCTGCCAAATTGCTTTCCAGAAAGGTTGAACTAATTTATATTCCCACCAGCAGTGCTTGACTGTATTTCCCTCACCCTGGCCAGCAGAAGAGGGTTTTTTTCTTTTCTCTTTTTGTCTTTACTTATTTATTAGATTTAAAAGGTGGTGGCTTCTTATTTCCATTTGCATTTTTTAATATTGGAAAGGCAATTTTTAATTTCAAAGTTTATTAGACATATGTATTCTAAGACTTGTTTATCTTATTTTCTTTTAGTTTCCTTTTATATTTCTTACTGATTTGAAAGAGCTCTTTATATATGACAGTTTTATTTGTCTGAGTTAATTGGCGGAATGGACGTTTTCCCCTTTGTGTTCCAAATTTATTACAACTTCTTTTTAAGAAGTTGGTTATTTGGCTTCCTACTTTAGTTTTCAATTTTGGGGGGAACAAAATACTAATAATTTAAGTTTTTTAAAAAAATCAATACTTTATGATAAAATTTTTAAATATGAATTTTAGACTTTACCCTATAGATTATTCTCTAGCTAATTAATGCCCCATAGTTTCTCTAGCCCAGTGGTCCTCAAACATAACTGCCAATTAGAATCACCTTGATTTTTTAAAAAAAAAACCCCAATGCCCAGGACATAGCCCAAATCAATTAAATCAGAATTTCCTCAGGGAGGGGTTTGAATCTGGGCATCAGCATTTTTAAATCTCCCCAGGTGTGTGCAATGGGCCGCCATGGCTGAGGGCCACTGCTTTGGCCCCATTCTTCCCATGAGGTCGTCACAGGTGACATAACCAGTACAAGCTGGTAATATGCAAAATCTAACCACCATCCCCCTCTACTGAACACACTCATAGCAAAGTGCACCTCTTTCTTCTTGGAGTAGGTGATAGGGTGTGGTGAAGCCAGGCAGATCTTGGGGGATGGGAAGGGGCTTGTAGGCTCTGCAGGGAGATAGGTGTACTCTTCAGAAAGGGAGAGGACAGGGATTCTGATCTAAGTCATTTGGAGAAGAAAGGGAAATGCAGAGGGAAGAGAAAGCAGTGGTTTTATTATCTCCATTTTGCTCATGAATAAACTGAGGACCAGAGAGGTTGAGCTAGTTACCCAAGGTCACTCAGCAATTTGCCTGAGTCATATGTTCTGAGTTTTGAAGAGTGGGGAGAGACATTCGCTGGGCATCGTGCCATCCACCCATCCTTGCAGGGTGCTTGATGGGGGTCATTCCTTCCGGATTTTGTCTGCATTTTGAACAACTGAGAATGCTGGATAAATGAGACTCCCTTTCTCATTCTCCACCTATGGCAGGAAAGTTCACGAAAACAGCTGAAACCAAATATAGTCGACTCTTGAGCAACACGGGTTAGAGGCTCTGATGCCCCGCACAGTTGAAAATCCACGAGAAAAGAAAATGTTATTAAAAAAATCATGAAGAAAAGAAAACATATTTACTGTTCATTAAATGTGGGTGGGTCATTGTACAAGTCTCCATCCTTGTCATCTTCACAATGAGTAAGCGGAGGAGGAGGAGGAGGAAGAGGAGGGTTGGGTCTTGTTGTCTCATGGGTAGCAGAGGCGGAAGAAAATCCAAGTACAACTGGATTTGTGCGATCCAAACTTGCGGGGTTCAAGAGTCAACTGTATGCTATTTTTGGTTATTTGTTATCTGGAATTGTCCAAGCTATCATTCCTTTCTGGTGACACAAGTAGCTGGAGGTTGATTATAGACTGTCCTATTACATTTATCAAGGATGTAGATCTATGGCCTTGTTGGCAGAGATCACGTGGACTTCCTGAGGTCTTACAGAGTCCTACACACAATGTCCTGTCAATTGGGGGCCCGACTGGAGCTTGTTTGGATGCCTATCCTGTAATAAGACTTTATCCAATCTTCACAGCAGCTCTAAGAAGCCGGTACTGGCTTTATTCCCATTTTACAGATAAAGAAACTGAGGCACAGAGTTTAAGCCACAAAGCCTCAAGGTCACCTCTGCTGATGAATGCTCAAGTACAAATGCTGGCCAAGAATGAAATAATCCGCCTGCCTCTCCCCCACCCCCACTAGCAGCAGGTCCCCCAATTGCATCGATTACCACCTTCCTCCCCTCCCCCCCTCCCCACCACCCCCCACCTGGGAGATCTGCCTCATCAAAGCCTCTTCTTCATCAGAGGGTGACAGTGTTTCTCTCCAGAGCGGCTCTTGGCGTGTAATTACTAATCAGATGTAGGCAATCAAGCTGCATTTCCATCCCCCCATTTTCCTTCTCTCCTCCCCTCAAGGGACACCTTTCTAGGGGGAAGGTGACTCCTTCAGGAATTCAGATTAACATCAACAACAGGGCTGGGGGGGGGTGAAGAGGATGGAGAAACGCATCACATTCGTTTGCAAATTGCAAATGACAAGGCATCTTCTGCTTCTGGTGTGCTCTCTGCTATTTTAAGGGACCTCATTTAGCATAATATTTGCATCGTTTGTGTCTTACCGGATAATTAGGAGTAGAGACAAATTCTTCTTGTTCCCAGACTAAGGGCATTGGAGTGGAGAAAGAAGGAATCTCTGGAGATGTCTCCCAGGCAGTAAAGTGTTGAAAAGTTCCTCTCTCCAGCCTCCCGTCTCTTGCTAAAATTCCCTAAACATCAGACATTCTGAACTGGGGTTGTTGCTCTTTGTTTGGCTTTAGAGAGCTCGCGACCCCTCTGAGCAGAATTCTGTGTTTATGGAACTGCTTGCGATTGTTTTCCACCTGGAAAGAAGGTCGGTAGCGTCCGTCAGTCTCAGAAGTCTGCAGCTCTCGAGTTAAATGACGTACAGTGGTCATCTGTTTCGCTTCCCCAACATCTATTCACAATTTTCTAGGGCCCAGCATCTTGATTTTCCTTTGGGGAAACCAACCCCCTTCCACCCTCATTCCATGTTAGGGCTGCCCTGTAGAACTTTCTGTGGTGATGGAAACGTTCTATGTAATACAGTTCTCCAAAGAGAGCCAAAGAGCTTCCTGTGCTTTAGGCAGCATCCACGAGGGTCCACGGTGGTCCGCGTTTTAGCCTGGTTTCTCCCCAAGCCAGACAAATGCTTCCTCCCCCTTCTCATTGAGTCATATTTCCAGTGGCTACTGCAGCAGTGAGTGTGTGGCTGAGTATATTTAAATGCAAAATGCCATTATCCTTCATTAAAAGGCTTGTCACCACTGGCCTCTGTGGAAAAGAGTGATTATGCTATTAAGGGCCCCTTGACACGTGGCCCAGGAATGACCAGACCTCCTTTCCACGGCTCCTGCCTGCCTCCCCAGGGAGAATCGTCTTCTGACTCAGCTGCTTATGCTGTTGAGGGCAAGGCAGAGCCCTGTGAAGCCAAACTGGTAGTTGGGGGAGGATGCCAAGGGCTTAGGACGATGCTGCCTTTTTTTTTTCAACATCCTCCCAGGTCTCTGGGCAGAATCCAGTTGCCTTATAGAGATCTACTTCCTGTCTCTCTGACTATCGGATCCTCAAGTCTGCCTTGAAATCTTTGTTCTCTTTCAATATCCTTTTAGAATACGTGACTCCCTTTAAATTGTCCACCGTTCCACTTTTTAAGGTCTAAGCAGTGCACAGGACAGGATTTGACAGTAGTTAAGAGCAGCACAGGCTGTGGAGTTGGTTATAACCATGTTTATGATTCTGCTACTTATCTACTGTGTGACCTTAGACAAGTTAAACTCTTAGCCTCAGATTTCTTAAATTCAAATGGGGACAAATAGTGTGGCAGACATTGTTGATTCCCTAGTCAATAGCCATGCCACATTTCTTCTTCTCATACCCATCTCTCATGATAGAGGTTGAAATTCCCAGCCTTCCTTGTAGCCAAGGGTAACAATGTGACTAAGTTTTGGCTAATGAGATAAAAGGGAAGTTGGCTTAGAGGATTCTGGAATGACTTTTATCCAATTCAGAAGAGAGCAATGTTCAAGGAGAGATCTCTTGCTCTCTCTTTCCTTCTTTCTGCTTTGAATGCTGTTGTGTGAGGTTGTGATGTTTGTAGCCATCCTGTAGCCATGAGGCAACAAATCTGTGAACGAAAAACCTGCACTCTTGGGATGATGGAACAGCAGGATATAAGAACTTAGATCTTTGACATCATTGAGATGCTAAATCAAAGTGGGGCATCCTATTTTTTTGTTGTTGTTGTTAAGAATGCCCTCATGGCTTAAGCCATTTGTAGTCAGGTTTCCTATAACAGGTAGCCGGGAGCATTTATAAATGATACATCAAGCCCAGGCTTATAGGTTGTTGTGAGGAATACGTAAGATAACGTATGGAGAATTTCCTGCACAGTCCCAAGAACATGATAAGCATACAATAAAAGCAGCATTTATTATTGGCAGGAGTAGCTGTGCCCAGAGATTCATAGGTGGGGGGTGAGGAAGCATTGGGAAATTCGTGATGTGTAAAATTTGGCCCTCTTCTGCCCTCCCTTCTTACTTGGATGGACATTAGAATCCTAAAATGTTAGCATCAGAGGGGAATCTTTGATCTGAGATTCAGCTCAACCCCTCACATTTTATAGACAAGGAAATTGGCCCTCACAGTGAAGAAGAGTGTGTCCAAAGTCATATAATTAGTGACACAGGGTGGCAAAACCAGGGATAGAGCTTAGTGTCTCTTGGATTTGGAGGCCAAAGTTCTTTCCCCCACACTCAGTGGCCTCCATTCCTACTCCAATAACTCAAAAGTTGTTAAGAGGGGAGGGAATAATAAAATGAGATATCCCATGGAGAATAATGTTTAAGACTTTGGGAAGCACTCTGCAGCAGTAGGGTTATGATTCTTAGTGCATATGGTCTGGCGTTTTGCTGCTTTGTCAAATGGGCAGGAAACATCCCGGAAGTGGGAAGGGTCTTAGCTGGAGGCTCTGTGCCTAGCTAGCTGGTCCACCTGTATTCATTTATACACTCATTGATTGATTCATTTATTCAAGAAATATTTACCAACTCCCTACTCTGAGGCAGATACTGGGTAGATTTTGTTTGCCATATGTGGGAATGAGTTGGGGTAGAGAGTGGTAAGTGAAACTCCTCCTCTCCCTCCCAGAGCAAAGCCCTGTGGTTTTGTCCAGTTAAATCGTCACATGCAAGGATTGATTCAGGATCCACTTGTCACAGTTGAGCATTTTCTTTTTGGATTCCCCACAGATATGCTGGAAAACCTGATGATGTTCCCCATTTCCGAGATTACACCTTCAGGACATGTCTTAAGAAGGTCTTAGTTACTTAGTGACCATTTTGGGAATGGTCACAGTGATTTACTGGTCTCTTCCCTCGTGGGGTGAGGGACTATACTGGGATGGCACCTGAAGCATGGAAGTTTTCATGGACTTGAGAATGGAGATGGGTGGCGTTAGACAGAAGGCAGATGGCAATGGGTAGAGGGTGAATAGAGGTAACAGAACCTAAGCTTCCAGGTTAGAGGGTCTTGTATTCTAATCCCATCCTGCTAATTCCTAGCTGTGTGACCTTGGGTAACTGACTCACCCTCTCTGTGCCTCAAGTGTCTATAAAACTTTGTAGAGGTAAAATGAGATGTTGTAGAGTTCTTTGCACAGTAGCTGACATGTACTATCCCAAGGTAAGGATTTGAGCAAGAGCAGTTTATTTGGAAGGTGATCCCAAGAACTACCTATAGGCTCTGGGGAAGTGACAAAGGAAAGGGGAAAAGGACAATATAGGATTGTTATTGAGTTAACACTGTGAGCAACTGGAGCTCAGTCCATTGGAGACTTTCGGGAGATGTTGCAGGACACCCCTCTGAGTTATCCCACTGAAGAGGTAAAGGCGCTGTGCTATTTTTCCTCCAACTCCCACCCATTACTGGGTAAGTGCTTCCACTGGGTCATTAAATCACAGCATGTCCTGAGCAAACAGGGAGGGAGTCCTCAGGTGTGGGGACTTGCAGTAGAATGATTCTTGGGACAGTGAGTGCCAAGGTGACATGGATAGACTGATCTCAGTTCAAGGTCAAATTCTACCACTCATCACACGCTGTGTTTTCTTGAGCAAATCATCTAATCTGGCTACTCAGAGTGAGGTCCATGGAAGCATGGGTGTCACCAGGGCGCTGTTAGAAATGCAGGGTTTGGGGGCCCCATCCAGGCGTATTAGTAATCTATTGCTGCACAGCAAATGGCCTTGAACCTTAGCAGCTGAAATGACCAGCGTTTACTGTCTTGGCCGCAGTGTGCTTGCTTTCATAGATACACATGAGGGCTGCTGTTCTGGGGCTAAGGAAAAGGGATATTTGAGGCCAGGGAGTGCTGGGAGAGGAAGAGAAGAGAAATAAAAGTGGCCAAGTATCTGTCACTCCCTTTACCCACACCTCCACACCTGGCCTCATGGACAAATTTTGAGCTCCAATGACATTAGCAGTTAAGATAAACAGGCAAAGCTATCTGGTCAAGAAATATGAGAGACTCTGGACCCAAGCAGGGATTCTTGGGGGTGAAGTGGGGACTTGACTTATGGAAAACTCCATCCATTCAGGTCCTGCTGAAGGTTCATGGGGGCCTGTAGTTGATATGGCCAGTGGAGTGGAGGCAGGAATCAGGAGTCTCTGAGCAGCTGCGAGACCCAGCTTTCTGCTCCCTGCCCCTCCTCCAGTCCGTGGCTCTAGACCTGTGTCAGCACACGGGGGTTCCATGGAGAAATTGCTCACTCTGCTTGTGGCGCTATATTAAGTTCCTTAGGTATACTAAGTAATTTAATTTCCACAACAACCCCATGAAGTAGGTATCTATTATGCCCATATGACATATGAGGAAACTAAAGTTCAGAGTGGCGAAGTAACTTGTCCAAGGTCACAAAGGCAAGCAGCAGTAGAGCCAGGAAGTCAGTGTGACCTCACGTTTACTCACACACTGCCAGGCTGCCGTGGTCAGCTTGCAAACCTGTAGACTGTCAAGAACTTGATGGTTGTGCTTCAGGAAATGTTATTTTATGTTGGTTTTCATGTCTTTACCACAGTTACTTTTGCTCCATCTAGCCATCTTTAGTAAAATGCTTTTTAATACTTCTGATTCATCCATTCATTTATTCAACAAATGGTTATTGATTACTATGTGTAATCAATGTGAATGTGAATGGCAGTCACCATTCAAGGGGCTGGGGATACAACAAGTAAAATCTCTGTGTTTGGGTTTTCACATGCTTGGGGGCGGGGGAGACAGGTAATAGATGAGTTATCCAATATATTGGAAAATGACACAGGCTATAGAAAAAATGATCGGGGTAAGGGTGATTGGCATTGTGTGTTGCAATTTTAAATAAGGTGGCCAGGAGGTGAGGGAATTAGCCATGTGGTTACCTGGCAGAAGAGCATTGCAGTCAGAGGGAACAGACAGTGTGAAGCCGATGGCCAAAGCATGCTGGGTATGTTCAAGGAGCAGCAAGGAGACCAGTGAGACCAGAACAGAGCAAGCTAGGTGCTAAACAGGTAGGGCTATTGTGGAAAATTTGGCTATTCCTCTGAGTGATACGGGGAACCACTGGAGGGTTTTGAGAAGAGGAGTGACATTATTGAAGTTTTATTTCAAAAGGGACACAGCAAATGCAACAGTGTTGTATTGAGAAGGGGCTATAGGAGGGCAAGGATGGAATTGGCAGACCAGTGAAGAGGTTACTGCAATAATTCAGGTAAGAGATAGAGGGCTTGGACCAGGTGGAGGTGGTGAGAAGTGGCCAAGTTCTGAGTACAGAGACTAAGAGTTTCCAGCAAGCATGAGTTTGGGTTTCATTTTCTCCACTTTCACAGCTGTTGGGGTCATGGGAACTTGTATAACTGAGATCCTTTGGCACCGAAGGTGGCTACTAGGACCCTCATTCCTTCACCGGGCCACACACATCAAACGTGTTGGCACTGAGAGTTATTGCTGGCAACATCTTTAGTCTCTCCGGCAGGGAGATCAGTGGAAGCTTTTATCTTAATTAAGTTACATGGGACGCCATCATCCATCCATCTTCCCCGATTAACTTGGGGGAGAACACGAGGGTGATGGTGGAAGGGAAGACAGCCCCAAACTGATAAATATGGATCAAAACAGACTGGTTGGAGTCTCTTAGGATTCATCAGGAAGGAGGAGGGAGAAAAGCGGATTTGTCAAAGATGTTTTGGTGAAGAGAGTTGGGAAGGCTGTCTCGTGGTGGGGGATTGATTCAGGAATCATCCCATTGGAATGAGCAGTGCCTCCTAAGCCTGCCTTAATGGGAAGATGCTACCTGCATTCCCCACACCTGGGATTGGAATGTCAGGACCCTGGAATCTACTGATGTCTGCAGTTGAAGACTTTTGTGGGCTGCCACAGCTGGATGTGATGCCGTGGTGTATCATTCTGGATTCACAGTAGATTAACCAGTGGAGAGTGAGAAAGATGGAAGGGAGGAAAGATGAATGAATGAATGAATGAATTTAGGCTCCTATCTTGGATAACAATCTATTACGCAGCCAGAGATGAAGCTCCCTGGGATATGGGCAGTGGGTTTCTGTCCAAGGTGCTGAATCTAAGTGCTCTCTCTTCCCTTGATGCCTCTTCTTCCTTCCTACGCTGAAATGTCAACAAAGATTTTCTGAGCACCTAACACACCTCACCATACTCCAGTTACTGTGACACACCCTGGCAATTCAACAATAAACAAAACTGACAAATATTCCTACCTTCTTAAAGCTTATTTGCTAGTGGGTGGAGATAGGTAAGAGTTAGGGGGAAAAAAGGTAAATTGCTAATTAGAGGCGAAAAGTGTTTTTGGAGAAAAATAAAGCAGGAAAGAAGAACAAGGAGGGACATTTTTGTTGCAGCTGTAAATGGGGCAGTCAGCTAAGGCTTTACTGGATGGTGGCATCTGGATAGACAGTTGAAGGAGGTGAGGCAGTGAGCTACTCGCTATAGGTTTGCCTACATTTTTACACTGACCCAGTGGTATTGTTCACATTTCCCACCAAATCCCTGTTCTTTCCCACACCAGTGCTTTGGATTGTGATGTTTCCTCTTCCTGGAATGCTATTCCCCCCAACTACCATCACTACTGTGTCCAAAGCCTACCCCACCCCTTTAAAAAACCCTATATCAATACCATCTCCATCAGAAAGCCTACCATGATTGTCCTTTGACAGGAAGGGAAATTAACCATCACAGCACGTTATAGGCATCACTCTCTGGCTATTTTCTATTACTTCTGTCACGGTTTGGGTCCCCATATTCTTTTCCCCATTATTCTAGCATTATCTCAAAGGTAGGAATTGTGCTTCAGTGGTGAAGATCACAGCGTATGGAATCAGGTAGATCTACCTTCAAATCCCAGTTCCTCTACTTGCTATCTCTGAGGTCTTGGACAAGTCACTTTGCTTCTGTGGACTTCAGGGGTTTTAAATTCTGTAATGGGAAGGTAATAGTATCGCCTGGCTTATGGTGTTGTTGTGATAATTAAACATTAGTGAATGTAAGGCATTTATCAAGGTTCCTGGGACATGATTAGCATTCAGTAAATGGAACCAGCATTGTAATAACTTCTCCTGCTGGCCCCTGTGCCTATCCAAGGTGCTGAAATATAGTATCTATCCCATAAATCCTGTAAATAAACACATCTCTTTTTGTAAGTCTTTCTCAAAGAGTGCTCTGTCAACCACCTGTGTAAGAGCTCAACAAGGGAGCTTAACACAATTCAGATACCTGAGCTCTCTAGGCTATACTTCCTGAACACAGAGGACAGAAGCTCAGGAATATGACTTTTAAGTAATGTCCTGGGTAACTCTTATGTATACTGCAATATTAGAACCACTGAGAATAAATATAGTCTAGAGGAAAAGAACATGGACTCTGGAACTAGACTTCCTGGGCTTTAATCCTGGCTCCACCACAAATAAGCTGTGTGGCTTTTGCTAAGCTACTTAACTGTGCCCCAGTTTCCCCTCTGAAACATGGAATGACCATAATAGTAGTCATGACATACAGTTTTTTTGGATTAAGTATATATTTAGACTTAATAAGTATATACACACTTACTATAGCTAATAGCTGTTCCATGCTTGCTCACTCTGTCTCTGGCATACGTTGAGTCATAGTTATTATATTCTGTTTGTAAGCAACCTCTGTGAGTAGTCAGTTTACACGAATTTGACCAGAGGGCTCCTGAGCTTGCTTCAGAGGCCTCCTTGCCTGACAGCCTTACTTCGCTCTGTGTGCACAGCTGTTCCGAAGACATGAACCTCAGACAGAGAGAGAATGAACCCAAAATGAGCCTCAAGCGCTTGCCCTGCTGCTGCTGCTGCTGCTGCTGGTAGGAAAATAGCATCATCTCTGCTCTTTAAAGAATTCCTCTGGCAGATGCACACACAGCTGTTCTACCTCCTTCCTGCAGGCAGAGAGCAGGCGGATGCTGCCAAGAGTTCAGGAAACCATGCCATCAGCAACTCATGCAAATAAGGCTTGCAATGACCTCCCCCTTCTCGCTAGCCTCCCTTTCCTCCTGTGTTTCTCTCCAAGGAGGTCATGGGGTGAGAGGCATATCTTAATTCAAGCTGCTTCTAAAAGGGAAACTTGAGGGGGATAATTGCCAGGAAGGAGGAAGGAGATAGGAGAAAATCTGGAAGGGCTACTGGGAGGCAGCAAGGTGTGTTGGTTTGGTTTAATTCCACTATCTTGCTGTGTGACCTTGGGAAAGTCACTTTCCCTTTCAGAACAGCACAGTGTGGAGTAGAGTGAGCAAAAGATTTGGAGCCCAATCTATGTACATTGGAATCTTGGCTTTACCCATACCAGCTCTGTGACCTTGGACAAGTATCTTCTTTGCATCTTTAGTTTTCTCTAAAGAAAGACAGTGTTTGGGAATATTTGTCCTGTGTGCTCAACAGGTTTACTGCAAGGATGAAGTGACCCAATGGATATCCAAACACATTCTAAGACGTGCAGTGCTAGAGATGAGTGAGGTATCACTCATCCCATCCATGGAAACTTGACTCTCTCATCCCCCTGAGCCTAGGGCAACGTTGTGTGGGAGCAGAGAATTTAAGATGAGCCACCAGGACAAGCGCTGTCGTGCTGTGGGTGCTGTGTGCAGAATAATCAAGTTTCAACATGCAGCTCGCTCCATTTGCTAACATAGCTCCAGGCACTGGCAGAGGAGAAGGCATGCCTTTCATCTATCATGTCAGTGCTCCGTTTTGGAGGGTGTTGCAGCAGGTTGGTGTAATGGTTGCGCACAGGAAGCATAAGATGGGTCTGGTTCCCAACCTTAGATCTGTCACTTACAGGTGTGTGACTTTGGGCAAATCACTTAAACTCCATGAGCTCCAGCTCCTTCTACATTAAGATGAGGGTAATTATAACTACCTCACAGCATTGTTGAGGATTAAAAGGGGTAAAGTATATATAAAGTATCTTGCCCAATGCTTGGCACATAATTGATGCTGAATGAACAAATGATAGTTTTTATGCGTTTATTTTTTGAGTCAGAGGGAAGGACAGCCTTCCCAGGTTTGAAAAGTGATCCTGCAGCCACTGAGGCAGAGATCACATCAGCTAGAAGCGTGAGGTGTTTTGGAAAGAGGCTCAAACTTGGGATCACCATGGCTGGGGACTGAGACCTGTTGGTGCTGTGTGACTTTGGGTGTGTCCCTTCCCCTCTCTAAATTTTTAATGTTCTCATGTTTAAAATGGGGGCAAGTGGCCTTGATCTGTGTGCCTCACAGGACTGTTGCGAGACTTAGATACGTGACTTGGTGAGAAAATGCCTTGTAAATTTGAAAGTGCCGTATAGCTAAAAAGAGGGAACTATTGTGTGTGAGGGCTATATACCGTTTTGCCACTGTAGGCCTTCTGCTCTTTACGATCCTAAAGTTTGCTGTGAGTCAGGCAGACCAGGCCAGGTAGAATTGGGCTTGTCAGACCCCAAAGCCTGAAAGTCCTCTATTTCTGGAGCCCTAGCCGCCAAGCTCCGCCCTCCTCTGATGACATCACACAGCAGAATCAATCACTGGAAGTTCCTTAAAGCTCCGCCCAGTGGCAATTTACCTGAATAGCTGTGCTGAGACAGTCCAACTCCTTGTATGACAAACTGCCACCCACTCTCTAACCACCCACCCCCTGCCCATGCTCAGGGCTCCACGAGAAAGCTGGGAGTTTGAAGAAAATTTAATGAAAATACTACTCACAGAGGAGCTGGCAAGGTTGGAACAATTGATGAGGGGTGTTGAGGCACCCAGGGACTAGCAAGAGTTGGAAGCTGTTACCACCCTAGGCTTGAATATACAAAACAGGAGCAGGCTTACCAGAGCCTGGTGAGAGGGGGAGCCAGGGAACGGGCCAGCAGGAACTGTGGTCATAGAAGGACTCAGCCACAGCCGGAACTGCAGCACTGAGGCAGGGGTGTGTAGTGGTGGGGTTAGGAGGACAAACACTCTGCACTTTCTTTTTTCTTTTTCTTTCTTTTTTTTTTCTTTTTTATTGGGGGAAAACTACAAAGCATTTACAGTATAATGTTTACAGTCACAATTTATAGTGAGCTGATCTCCCAAAATATATTACCACTCAAGTTGAACTATCTTGTTACATTCAAAAATCTACTCTGTCAAAGTAGTCCATAGAGTACATACATAGTGCTCCAACTGTATCTACGTAAAACCAACACTCAATTGTATAATTAAATGATTTTCAGTGAATTTACCAAGGTGTACAGTTAATCACATGAATCAATTTTTGAGGAATTCCTTTCCCCTATTGAGATCCCTAATTCCGCTCCCCAACTCATTTCTGATTTTATTTATTTGTCCTCTTTCTTTTTTCTTAGTTGAGATAAAAGTTTGGCAGTTTTGTTTATCGTTTAATAATTCAACTTTTAGTTTCATTGATTTTTTTTTCCTGTTGTTTTTCTAGTCCCTATTTCATTTATTTCTTCTCTGATCTTTGTTATTTTCCTCTACTATCCTTGAGATTAGTCATCTTCTTTGTCTAGTCCCTTGAGGTATAAATTTATGTTTGAGGTCTTTCTTTCTTCTTATGTAGGTATTTATTGCTATTATCTTCCTCTCTTGATTATCCTCCTGCCTTTATTGCTGCTACTTCCTTTGCTAGTTTTTCCTTTTCCTTCTGTAAATGTTAGAAAGCCCCAAAACTTAAGCCTCAGACTTCTTCCCTTTTTAAAATCTATATTTACTACCTGAAAGGTCTCACCCAATCTTGTAGTTGTAAATATCATTCATATGTTTAAGATTCCTCATTTTATATCTCTAGCTCTGACTCTTGCTCTGAATTCCAGATTCTAATATCCAATGAATTAGTTGATATCTACACTTGGATATCTAATAGTCATGTCAAATTTAACATTAATAAAACTAACCTCTTAATTCCTTAGCTCTGCCATCCTCTCTTCCTCATCCACCATATCGCATCTAGTCTTTTCCATTTCCTTTATTTTTTTCATATGCCACACCCAGTCTATCAGTAAATTCTGTGGGCTTGCACTTCAAAATCGATCTGGAATGTTACCACTCTCAGAATTAATACTGCTACAGGCAAACTTCAAGCCATCAATATCTCTTACTTGGATTATTACACTGGTTTATTGTGTCACTATTTTTGTCCTTGCTCCTCACTCTGCCCCCATTATGCTCCTTTCAGAATGTAAGTAAAATCATACCACTTATATAAAAAACTTTAATAAATGCCCTTTCCTCTCACAGTAAGTGAGAGGAAATCCAAACAATATCTTACAAGACCCTGCGTGTTCTAGCCTCCCCCAGCTACCTCTTAGATAGACAGCTCACCTGTTGTCACCCTTCCCTCCCTCATACTCCACTTCATCACACAGGCCAACAGCACCAGGAGTGCTTAAACATGCCAGCAAAATACTGGCTAACATATTTGCACTGGCTCTTCCCTTTGCCTGAAATGCTAGCCTGCAGATAAGCTTTCAATTCACTTCCTCATACCTTTCAGGTCTCTGCTCAAATGTTCTGTTTGCAACATACCTCCCCACTCCAAATTTGCTATTCTCTTTACTCATTTTATTGCATTTATCAGAATTTTGTTATTTACTTTTTTTTTTTATTTGAATGACTTCTTCCCACTGAAAAAAGAAGCTTACTGAGGAAAAAGACTGTCTTCAGTGCTGTATGTAATCTCAGAACCCACAAGAGTTTCTGGCACATAGAAGGCATTCCATAAATATCTGTTGAATGACCAGAATTAATTCTAAGGGTTTTTTCTTCTCATAATGTATCCTATTATATGTTTCCTAATACATCTTACCATAAAAATCTCAACTTTTCTGTAAACATTGTACCCCAACATTCTTCTAATTTCTCCCCAGTGGGATTGGTAACTATTCATGATAGGGAAGATTTTATATTTACTCACTAAACAGAAATTTTAGAATTTAGTTTTTTTTATTTTTTATTTTTTATTTCAGCATATTATGGGAGTACAAATGTTTAGGTTACATGTGTAGAATTTAATTTTAAAAGAAAATAGTACAAAAATTGAAAACTATAGTTGTTATGGAACTGTCATATTTTATTTCTAAACTAAATAACATTTTAATTTTACATGAAATTAAACTTATTTCTAAACTAAAACAACTGTAATCTATTTTAGCTAAGCAGTTTTTGGACAGGGTGTCATGTTAGAAAATGTGTTCTTCCTAGAACAAGCTGAAGGAATTTACCAATCTAAACTGCAATTTTGACTTGGTTACCCCTATGTTCAATACCGTTGATGGTTTCCTACTGAATAAGGTATAAAGTCCAAGCCCTTATGTTGATATTTATGATTTTTTTTAAACCATTGAGTTAGTTATGGGCTGACGTTTAAGTCCAACTCCATCACTAGCTCCTAAGCCAAATTCCTGCCACAGTCCCACTACCTAAACATGTTATGATATTTCGTATCTCACTGTGGCTTTGCTCATTCAATACTGTCAGTAAGAATAGAATAGATTTTGGAGTCACATACATGAGTTTGTATAAATGGCAAAGCTCTCTGCATTTTCCACTTAAGCCTCATGGAAGTATTTCAACCAAGATATTAAAAGTAATTGGAATTAGAACACATAAGATGTGTGGCTTTGACTAAGGAACATCATTTGTCCATAGTTTCCTCAAATGTAATAAACATAATATTTATTCTATCATTCCATCACTATTATAAAGATTAGAGGATGTCTTTAAAAATGCCTGAAACATGTGGATGCTCAATCCATGCTTTTTCTATTTCCTTCCCCACCCCAAGTTATCCAACCTCATTGCCCCAGTCTATATGACCATCTATCTCTATTATACTACTCCTAATTTATGTTTTAACCCATCAAACTATTTTTCTTGAGATGTTTTCTCCCACATTACTTACTATATTATTACATCTATAACAAAGACATGCATTCTACTAATGTTACTTTTTTTATTTTACTTTTTTAATTTTTTTGAGATGGGGGGGTCTCACTGTCTCCCAGGCTGGAGTGCAGTGTTGTGTTCATAGCTCACAGCAGCCTTCAACTCCTGAGCCTCCCACCTCAGCCTCCAGAGTAGCTGGGACTACGGGCATGCACCACCATGCCTAGCTAATGTGTCAGAGTTTTAAATATATGGTTAGAGGTTTCAAAAATTTACATTGATAAGGAATTGTGAAGGTAGCTTGATCTATCAAAGGCTGCATTTAGATGAAATCTTTAAATATACAAGTATGGTATAACCATCAATATTTAATTTTCTGATTAACATTACTAAATGATTGAGGTATAATAATGGGATATTAATAATTTTAGTGCAATGAGTTGTTGATTTTATTGACAAAAATAAAAGATAAGATTAATTTCTTTAAACTGTTTTAAAATAGCGTAATCCTACTTTAAAATAATTATGCATTTGCTTAAATCTGAACAGCATATCCTTTACCATAAAACAAGTTTTCATTCACTGATCTAGATAAATAACTGAGAGCTGTATGTTGAAATTACAAGATTTTCTCTAGAATAAAAATCAACAATATGGAGGTTAGGTAAAAGAGTTTCTCTGTGATGTTATTTCCTTCACATTATCCAAAATTGCAAATTTTCTTTCAGCTTATAAATTGGGCATTTAGTCCTTGTTGAGGCATATTGTCCATGTGTACTTGCCTTCAAGTCACTAAACAATTGTTCCTTTTAAACACAACGTAGCAAATAATTTGTCATCAAATGTTCTAGTTGTTTCTTATTTCTCTTTTCTAAGTACTAGGGTTTTTTTTATATCAATGGAATTTGCAATCACAACCATTCATTCAGAAGAAAAATAGTTCATATTCAAAAATAGACCAATTGAAAGGAAAGTTCATTTTGACATTTAAACCTAAGGTAAAAAATACATTTTTTCAGTAGGAATTAGAAATGATTTTTTTTTTTTCTTTTTTGAGACAGAGTCTCACTCTGTTGCCTGAGCTAGAGTGAGTGCCGTGGCATCAGCCTAGCTCACAGCAACCTCAAACTCCTGGGCTAAAGCGATCCTACTGCCTCAGCCTCCCAAGTGGCTGGGACTACAGGCATGCACCACCATGCCCGGCTAATTTTTTCTATATACTTTTTGTTGGCCAATTAATTTCTTTCTATTATTAGTAGAGACGGGGTCTCGCTCTTCCTCCGGCTGGGGTCGACCTCCTGACCTTGAGCCATCCGCCCACCTCGGCCGCCCAGAGTGCTAGGATTACAGGCGTAAGCCACCCGCCCGGCCAGAAATGATTTTTTTAAGGGGGGAAATAGTAATGCGGGTAGGCTATGAGCAACTATCACTCACATAAAATTTGTATCCTTTTTCATTTCATCTTACTTTCCTATAATGTTATTTTAAATATATATTTTTGCAACTTGTCTGAATGTTATATTGTCAGGCAACTTCAAC
>CAUYRT010097473.1:0-10202 GCA_963574885.1 Lepilemur ruficaudatus
ATGCTGGAGATAAAAGCAGAGTTATTTATTGTAGCATGACAACGACAGAGGTGCTTGGCTTTGGGACACTGCTTGGAGTTTGACAGATTGCCTTCGACTTGTACTTCTGAGCACAAAGGGGGCCACCCACGGGGATAACCCAAATTCGTCCCTGAGAGAGAGAGAGATTCGTCTTGCCAGACCCTGGGAAAAACAGGGTTAGCTATTTCCATCCAACTTTCCAGGGAGTTTCTTGTGGACTGGATTGGAAGACATTGCCTTTTAGGTATGACAAAGGTGAAAAGGCCACTTGCACTTTTTACTTTGCCTAAGTGTTATGGCTGTGGACATGGGTCAGTGTCAGGTTAGGGAGATTATTCAAAATAACATGCACACAAAAATTTTATGCTCTTAACATCAATCCTTTGATATGGGTTGACGCCACCACCATCGGAGTCTTATTTTTCACATTAACGGTATCTGCCTTGCTGGTTCTTTTTTGAAAGAAAGTCCCTGTGGAAACATCCACGTGCGGTTAGGTTCTAATAAATGGTACCCAGGGTTTATAAGACATATGAAGTAACCATATATGCAGCTCAGGAGATTTCTCCTTCTGTAGAGGAGAAAAAGGAGAATGAAGGTGTTTGTTTCCTTTGATCATTTGCTGGTTATGCCAATGGCATTTCTCTTTTTATCAACCCAGGTTGATACTATTTATAAGGAAAGGGGAGAACTGAATGTCCCCTCATGAAGCCGAAACATACATTGATCTTTTTGTTTCGTTTCATTTTTAATTCCACCTGCAATAAGAGTTTCTTGCTACGTTCCATGTGAATCTCAGACCACAGTGGAATAAAACTAAAAAATTAAACGGGTTTTTATAAAGTTGAACACACACTTACCATCTCGTAGCAATCACACTCCTGGCTATGTATTTATACAAGCAAAATGAGAATAGATACCCACATAAAGACTTGATTGAGGCCAGGCGTGTAGCTCCAGCACTTTGGGAGGCCAACGCAGGAGGATCACTTGAGCCCAGGAGCTTGAGACCAGCCTGAACAACATAGTGAGACTCTATAAAAAATAATTTAAAAAATTAGCCAAGTACAGTGGTGCATGCCTATAGTTCCAGCTACTCAGGAGGCTAAGGCGGGAGGCTGGCTAATAGAGAGAGACCTGGGTAATAGAGAGAGACCCTGTCTCAAAAAAAGAGAGACTTGATTGCAAATGTGTATAGTAAGTTTATTCATAACTACCAAAACCTGGAAACAAACTAACCCTTCCACTGATCAGTGGTTAAACAATCGAGAGTAAGTATTGATACATCTACACCAGAGAGTACCACCCAGCAATAAAAAGGAAAGGACCACTGATGCACGCGATAACATGGCGAACCTCAAGGCATTACGCTAAGTGAACAAAGCCAGACAAAAGCCTCATACTGTGTGATTGGTTTCATATGATCATTTTAGAAGAGGCAAAACTGTGGACAGAAATCAGACCAGTGGTTGCCAGGGGGTAGGAGGGGGGCAGGGGTTGACTACCAACAAACAAGAGAGAATGGGGGGGGTCAGTGATGGGACTGTTCTATTGTTTTGTGATGGCGACTACATGATGGCATGGGTTTGTCAAAGCTCACCAAACTGTACCCTTGAAACAGGTGCATTTATCTAGATATGAATTTTGTATCAATAAAGCTTACCATAAAAATTAATCAATCAGAAATATAAGTACCTATCATAGGCCATAAGGCTTAGGCCTGGTTGAGCTGGACCTTGCACTTCCAAAATACATGTGTTTATTTATTTATTTACAAATTACCGACGAGTACTAACAACGCCAATATCTCACAGCACAAATATGCACTGAGGAAAACAACTACCATTAACGAACTCAGAAATGAAACCGTGTTTCATATAGTCTTCTTGACCATTTTGAATTGAAGCATTCTGATTTCAGAAACGTGAAATGCTACAAACACGAGCATTTCAGAATTGACCAAATGTGGCCAGTTCTCTCCCCTGGGGCCAGCTTGGAAAAGTCTGCGCAGAATCCTGTGCACTGGTAGGAGTGACACTCCTGTGCCTCCCTGCTCTTCGTCTTGCGGTACGTAGCACACACATCGACAGGTACCCAAGCCACGCATGAGGGCTTTGCCCCTGTGACAGCTCCTAGTAGCAGAGTCCTTCACTGTGCCCTCCAAGAGCACCTCATCCCGCATCCCTAGGCTTTGCAGAAGTTCTCAGAACTCACGTGCAAATGTGCAAGGACATTGAATAACAAGCCCTGCATTTCCCACATTTACCCGTGACTGTAAGTAGCCACACCCAGGGTGAATTCCTGCCCAGACAGGCTACTGCAGAGTAGATCCCATCAAGAAACTTGCTAGCCAGGCTCGGTGGCGCACGCCTGCTGTCCCAGTAACTCAAGAGGCTGAGGCGGGAGGAGCCCTTGAGCCCAGGAGTTCGAGGGTGTAGTGTGAATAGCCACTGCATTCCAGCCTGGCCAACAGAGTAAGATCCCACTTCAAAAATAAATAATTTTTTAAAAAAAATTACATGTGAATCTTTCGAAACTTAATTTTCTTGTACAGAATATTATTTTGTTTTCCCTCTCTTCCTCTGTAACAAAACACACCTGGCTATTCTTCCAGGGACAGAACTGCCTGTGTCCTGTTGCTACTTGCTTTTTGAATATTACTGAAGAGAGAGAGCGAGAGCGAGCTCACTTTTCAAGGCATATGTTACGACTTGGACTGAAAAAAAAATCTCCCCACCAAAACATTAATTTCTAGAGTGTAAGACAGGCAGTATTGGGCGACACAATTTTCATCTGACACAAAAAACATGTCAAGGGAGGGTTCTCCCCCCCACAAGTGGAATAGAATCTTGTAATGCCACAAGCCATCAGACACTTCTCGCTTTCAAAGTTTGAAGTACAACTCTTTCCCTCTTGAAGCTAATGATTTCATTAGGATGAGGATTTTCTGCGTATAATAGGTTTCCTTGCTCCTTTGCAGTGTTAGAGTGGTGGGTAATTGGGGCTTTAGTTAGTTAGCTGCTGCTCTTAGGATATGAGCTAGAACGAGTCAGGTGCAATTTTTATCTCCTTCTCATTTTATGGCATGCACTTTGCTGGAAGATATTTTAGGCCCAAGTTCATTGTTCAAGTCTAGCAAGAGAAAAAAAAATCAATGATATTAGCTTCACGGTGTTTAGTTTAGAAGGTGTAGAATATGCCTGCTAGGTTTGGCTCCTGCCTCTCCCGTTACTCCTGCGCAGTCCTCTCTAGCTCACGCGTCTCTCTGCACACGTTGGTCCTAAGATGGCTTTCTCGTTTCTCTAGGTGATCTCAGCCGCACTCAGGGCTTCCCTTTCTACCTGTAACTCAGATCCTTTACCAAAGCCGTCATCTAAGGGACACCACCACCTTGTCATCTCACAGTAGGCACTTCCTGAAACTCAGTGTGTCTAAACACCGTTCACTCTCCTTCACCCCAAACCACCTGGTGTAGCCAACGGGACCACCACCCTTGCATTCTCTCCAGTCAGAAAACAGCAAGTTAGTCCCATTTGAACTCTGTCCCTCTCATTCTCCACCGCCCAATCCCTACCCAGTGTCTACTTGATTCCCTGTCAATTCCTGCTTTGCAACATTTTTTGAATCCTACGAAACAAGTGCAAAACATATGCTCTGAAAACTATAAAACATTGTTGAAAAGGATTGAAGAAGACCTATATAAACACAAATGCGTCCCACGCTCATGGATTGGAAGACTTAAAATTGTCAAGCTGGCAATACTACCCGAGGAGATCTACAGACTCAGTGCAATCCCTATGAAAATCCCAGCTGGCTTCTTTGCAGAAATGGACCAGCTGAACCTATAACTCATCTGGAAATCCAAGGGACCCAGAATAACCAAAACAATCCTGAGAAAGATGATCCAAATTGGAGGACTTACACTTCCTGATTTCTAAACTTGCTACAAAACTTCAGGCGATACTTACCACAATCATAAAGATGGCGTGGTACTGACAAAAGGATAGATATGTAGATCAATGGAATTGAGTTGAGAGTCTACAAATAAACCCTCACATTTATGGTCAATTGATTTTCAGCAAAGGAGCCAAGACAATTAAGTAGGGGAAAGAATAGTTTTTTTGTTTGTTTTGAACAAATGGTGCTGGATACCCACATGCGTTGAAGTTGGACTCCTACCTCATGCCACATACAATAATTAACCCAAAATAGATCAAAGACCTAAATGTAAGAGCTAAAACTATAAAATTCTTAGAAGATGCTAACAATGTCTTCATTTAGGAACCTTGAGGGAAGACTTCTACAGCAGCTAAGCGGTGGCTGAGTGCGAGGAGGGCGTGTGGGCAGCGTGGCGGCTGATCGATGGGTGCTGGCTGTGTGCAGGGCGGCTGCCGCCTGCCTCTGGCACAGTCCCTTGGTGCCTCCTTCTCCATCTTTCTGTGGCAGAAAAGCAGGGAGAGAAAGTCCAGCAGGATGCCACCTGCTCAGGGACTGAGAGATGCTTGTTGGAATGTTCTGCCACCTTGGGGGTGAAGATGAATGTTGTCAGTTCTTCATTTTCCATCATTGGTGTCCTTTGGCGTATTGACTCAGAGTTAATGCTTTTCACACTACTGTATGTGCTTATACCAGTTAGGCAGGGACAACAATCCTAAAAATCAGGGGTCAGCAATCTTTTTCCATAAAGAGCTAGAGAATAAATATAAATATTTTAGGCTTTGCTGGCCGTACAGTCTCTGTCTCAATCACTCAAATCTGCTTTTGCGGCTGGCAAACAGCTCTGGCAAGACCGCCCATGGCTCTGTTCCAACACAATTTTCTTTATGAAAACTGGTCCCGGGCTGCGTATGGCCCGTGGGCCGGACCCTTTTGCCAACCCCGTGCTGAAGAAGATGAGAAACAATACGAACCATCAGTTCGAAGCCAGAGCTGTGGAATCAGACACACTGGGCTTTGCACCCCCATTTTCTCATCACTCACTGTGTGGCCTCGGACACGGAATTAGCCTCTCTGTGTCTCAGTCTGCTCATCTTTTAAGACAGGGACAATCATGCTGACTTCACCAGGTTTTATAAGGATTAAAAATCATAGCATATGTAGAGCATTTATCTTGGTTTCTGGCACATTGCTTTCTCTCTCACAGATAAAAGTCCAATTAAAAAAAAGTGCGTCAGAAGTGTCATTCTGTTTGGTAACCAACCACATGAATGTGGTTATAAAGGAACGCTTTATCATCACGTAATAGCCTATGGAAACCTGTTGTTTCATATCCCAAGGGCTGCTGAAAAACTTTGCCTTAAAGTGACGTAAAAGGCTACTGAAGGGGCCAGATCACAGAGGAGCAACCAGGTGAGCACCATTGTGCACCTGAGAAGGGCTGTGACCCTGCGGGACTGTGGCCCTGGGGGACCGTGACCCTGGGGGAGTAGCTGGGAATGGCAGGTGCATGGCTGGAACCCCTTTGTGCTCCCGGGGATGGTGGCAAGGGGTGAAGTCATCAGTTCCCTGCTGGCCCAACGATGGCCTTCAATCACTCCCCGCTGAGGTCTGCCCGGCTCGAGCCCAGTGTGGTAGTGAGTTTGCGACATAGGCAGGCCGTGGATTTGCTCACGGTGATTTATTTGCCAGTGCAGACACATTTTTGATAGCACATGCTGTTTTCCTCACCAACATCCACCCGGCGTTCTCTCCACCTCGTATGTGTGACGAGGGTGGGCTGTGTCTTGTCCTGTCACTGCTGTACAAGTCCAGAGAACATTTTCCTCCCCTCGGGTTTGGTTGTATCACACTCAAAGAGAAACGGCTGAGAGTTTAAGGAGAAGCTCGTTTCCTCCTCGTCCTTCAAGATCCTGCAGGGCGTCTGCCTCTAGAAAGCCTTCCTGACCTTGTCACTCACTCAGTCTGTTTTGGGGAGGGGTAGCTCTCCTAGGGCCCCCACTGCCCCAAGCTGTGCCTACTTCTCACACAGGGCCACCATGGGACGGACCATCTGTGAGTCCTTTGCAGGAAGGTTCTGTGCTTTCTGTGTCTGGAATAAAGTAGGAACTTAATGCATTGCTAACTGTGTAAGTGCAGCGTGGTCAAGAGTTTTATACTCTATTAAATCATTCATTATTATTTAAGTGAGATGATTCATGTCCACCAATCACACAATGCCACATGCCAATGAGGGCTTGGCTAGTTTCTATGTCAGTCCGGATCGTTCAGCTGAAGGCAATGGAAACCAGCAGTCAGAGGTTTAAACCGAGAGGGATGTTCTTGTCTTGCCCACCCAGAAGACGTCATGGTGGGCACACCAGGCTCTGTGATGCCATCAGAGGTGCAGGCATTCTCTATTTTTTTTTTGCTCCAGCAGGCATGGGAGGATGCCTTTGTCCCCATGCTTAGATAGCTACAGAATGGCTGCTCTGTCTCCCGGCACAGGTCTCTGTCCAGGCAGGGAGAAGGAGAAGGGACAAAGTGTCCAAGGGGTAGCTTTCCTAGAAGCCTCACCTGCTGTGACTTCCACTGACTTCTTAGGGGCCAGGTCTGGGTCACTTACTGAGCTGGGACTGTGGAAGGCAGGGAAAGGGCAGCGGGTGTGTTGATGGCTCTCTTAGTGGGCCCCAGCGGTGACAGACCCACAAACCATGCCCTCTACTGCATTCTCCTCTCTGTCCCTCCTCTCGGGTTTTCACCCCTCTGGTCTCTCTCATTACAGCTCAAAGTGTGGGCTCCAGGCCAGCAACACCGGCATTGCCTGAGAATGCACATTTCCAGCACATTCTCAGGTTTCATCCCAGACCTCCAGAACTGGAGACTGGGGAGCACAGACCAGCAGTCTGTGTTGTCACCCTGTCGCCTGCCCTGAGGGGATTTTGACGTGTGCGTGGCTGTGCTGCTCCCTTCCGCCTTCCTCTTTCTTCTCCCTTCTTTGCTCACCCCTTTTTCTATCTTTTGTTTCGGGTCTTCTCCCAGGTGACTGGCCATTCAATAGAACCGAAGCATTCCAAAAACACTCGTACGCATGAACATTTTGTATTCTGTGTTGTTCAGTTAAATATCCAGTAGATTTCTATTTGCAGTCTACTTTGTAAAAATAATAACTGATTTGAGTGGCTCTTGGATTTGACGGGTATTTTATTGTGTGTGGCCCTTGATTCAGGGGTGAGAAAAGAAATTTTTAGCTGTTCGTCAGCATGAAGCATTGTTCGTCAGCATGAACAAGTTTGGTTGCTATTATCTTTTATTCATGGAAATATTTTATGATGCATGTGAACAGAGCTAATGGGCAATTAGTTTTCATGTCATGAAGACCCTGTATATGTATCTGACAAAATTTTGCAAGAGAATATATCGAATTCTTTATTATAACTTCAGTTAAAGCAACAGTCTTGCAAAATAGCAATCGCCAGGAAGAAACCATTTATGGCATTAAATACAGACGACTTATTTTTAGAACGAATACCTTTCAGTTTCAATAGGAAAAAAAATGACTATGTATCTGAGATGTGAGATAAAATTAGCATGAGGAGGACAGGAACAATGTGTATAAGTGTGGGCAGGAATTTGTTTTCCTTTTTGGTTCCAAGAGTCACTGCCATCAAACTCAAAATTGTCCTTCTTCAAGAGAAAACAAGGTTTTGTGCCAGCTTTGTTTTATTATTATTCTTTACGCTATTATTTTTGGCCGCAGACAGCAGCTCTCTGCAACGAGGATTCATAAATGGTTCTTCATATTTGACGTAAATGTCAAGTCTGTCAATTTCTAAGCTGGCAGATTTTTGCAAAAATATCATTCACCAGCATCTTCATTCTAGCTTGGAATGGATTCAGGAAAATGTCCTTGGCTCCGAAATAGCTTTAAATAAGGTTTGGACGCTCCGGGAAGCTGGGCCTGGCTCCAGTCTCCTTGCCCTTTGCCACTTCCAGATAAGGACGGAGATCTTTGGGCGTCCGTGCCTTCAAAGGCCTGGGCCTATAAAAGAGGAGAGAAAGCTGCATTTTCCATGCTACTGGCCCAAACAGAGATGCATGGGCTGAAAGCAACGTGGGACAGTCCAATGTGAAAAGGAAAAAGTAACCAGAGCGAGGGAAAAAAATGTCTGCCTCGCCCTGGAGACAGTTTGGCTCAACTGAAAGCTCTTCTCTCTGCCAAGGTCACGGCCCTGTGCAACTCCCGTTTCCGGGCTGCCTTGGGTTTCAGGAACCTGTGGACTTCAGAGATAAAACAGGAGGCTGGCTTCCCGTGGGTTTTTGCAAGCTCCTGTGCGATCCTTCCAAGTATTTTATCTGAGTCTTGCAAGGGCGGCGTGCGTGTGTGCAGCAGTGCCGGTGCACGTGGCTCCCCACGGCCCACAAGCCCCCGGATGATGCGACCGCTCACTCTCATGCGCCCCTCACTCCTTCCTTCTCGGCCGGCAGGCTCTGCACTCGCAGTTTCTTGACGTGTTCTCCCTTCGTTCTCCCAAGAGGCCTTCCCTGAGGCGGCCCCTCTCTGCAGTCTCTCACCCCTTAGCACGCCGTGTGTTTCTTCCTGTCACTCGCCTGCACTTGCCACCATAGGCTTCTTTGTCTCCATCTCTATCTTCTCCCTTAGGAAGTAATCTGGACGGGAGCTCTGGCTTTGTTTTCTTCCTTGCTTTCAACTCAGCACCTAGACCCTGGTACATACTTAGTGTTAAATAAATACATGTTATGTAGATAAATAAATAAATGCACAGATGTGTTCTTAAGTATGGTAATTTTGATTTGGGTGGCATATCATGCTTATATGAGTCGGGTATCATTCCACCCCAGAATGTTATTAGACTCTTCCAATGATGGTAGGCGTGCACGCATCCAGCCATGACCCACCTCTGTCTGTCCATCATATCTACCTATCCTCCATCCATCCGCCCATCCTTCTACCTCATATCTATCTCCATCCATCTCTCTCTTTCCATCAATTATCTATCCATCTATCTACTTATCTATGTATCTATCTATCTGTCTATCTATGTATCTATCTGTCTATCTATCTATGTATCTATCTATCTGTCTATGTGTCATCTGTCTATCTAAATTACATTTCAGATAGAAGGGCTCTAACCTGGGCAGGGTGGCCGTGCTTTCCGTAAATAGCGTTAGAAAAGAGGTTAACATTGTGGTGGTTTCTGGAGAGAAATAGGGTTTGTCATCATGACCGGTTACTGTGCCTGATTTATAATGAGGAAACAGTGATTAAATATCATGGTGAATTCAAGTGTTATATTAGTGATTACTCTGTTAACTGTATTAGTGTGAAGATAGACTTTTTGAAAATCCCAGCGTGAAAAGGAATAAATAAAGGGATATAGTTCCTACATTATTTTTTTTGCTAGAAGGCTTAATGTTCATGACAGTGAAGACCAACTTTTATTATAGTTAAGAGGCGACCCTTCTTCTCTCACGGGCCCCTCCCCTCTCTCTCCTTCCATCTCCTTCCTTCCTTCACTCTCCCACTCACTGTGTCCCTGGCTTCTTCCTTTGACTCTTCAGAGCTGAGGAGATTCTTAATAAAAAGCAATTGAAGTGATTTCACTTGCATAATGACATTCCCCAACCTCTGATTGTAACGATAATATCATGTACCCAGTGGTGGGCACCAGGGTAGCTATTATTCTGATTTTTATCCCCACTGATCAGTGTTGCCTGTTTTTGAGCCTCACGTCGTCAGATCCTACGGCACATGCTCTTTTTCTTGTGGTTTTGTTTGTCCCGCATTCTGTCTTATCCACATTCACGTGACCTGGTACAGCTCAAGTAGATACATTTTGGATCTGAAAGCTTTATTTTCTCCTGTTATTCTGCAACAAGATTGATGTAGGAGGGCAGCTTGTAGGCATTGTGGCATTCTGCGCCTTGCTTTGCAGGAGATTATATCTCCTTATATAAGATGTTTTAAAAGCTAGAACTCACTCCTGCAGTCCCTGCGTCTTCACATCATAACCAGCTTAGAAGGAGATTCTGCCAAACAACTGAAGAGCAAGTGGCAGCCCATTGGTTTGAAATACGCATGTGTGCATTTGATCTCTCTCTCCATAAACAACTTTGGGTGGAATGGATGTCATTCTACTGAATCATATGTCCTATGAGGCAGAGATGATGCATCCTTTACTTATCACCATGTAATTACCTAGTACATGCTTGGCAAATAAATGAATAATTCCACAACCACTGTT
>CAUYRT010097474.1:0-50807 GCA_963574885.1 Lepilemur ruficaudatus
AATTCATGAGTGGATTATTAAAATCTGGTATATGTTTACAATGGAATATTACTCAATTTTAAGAAACGACAGTGAGCTAGCACCGCTTATATTATCCTGGATTAAGCTTGAGCCCATTATTCGAAGTGAGGTGACACAAGACCAGAAGAATGGGCCCCACTTGTACTCGCCATCAAATTGGTACTGACTGATTAACACTATGGTGTTCAAATGGTGGTGGTGTTCACTAGGGATTTGGGGGGTGGAGGGTAGACCCACATCTGAGGGATGGGATGAGCACTGTGGAGGGGAGGGGCATGCTTGAAATGTATTTGGGGAAGGGAATTGGGGGTCTCAATAGGGGGAAGGAAATCCCCTAAAATTAAGTTATGTGAATAACTGCACAACTTGGTAAATTTACTAATAATCATTGAATTGTACACTTAAAATGGAGTAAAGGCATGATATGTAAATTATACTTCAATAAAGGAAAAAAAAAAAAGAAAATGTCTCTTCAGAATTTTGATCTGCAAGTCAGGATCCAGCCAGGAAAACAAAACCACTCTAGGCCTTTCAACAAAAAGAACTTAACATAGGAAATTGCACAGAAGATGGCATTGCTGGAAGCTAAACAGGAAATGATGAAGTACTTCAGAGGTCAGTAACATCAGGAGCTCCTACTCACATGACTGCAGGGACCACAGGAGAAGGTGATGTTATCAAAAGCCATGGAGCTGACCAGCAGGAGCTAGACCATAATGAGTGCTGCCTGCCAGGAGCTGTGGCCACTGAGAAGCCACCCACAGGTGCTATTTAAGACATCGTCTAGGGGGCATCCTTGTCTCCTCCCTCATCCCCCTTCCAGTCTTCCATCAGTGCCTCCCATTGGCTGAGCTTACCCAGAAATCAGTTGTTAAAGAAGTCAGAGAATGCAGTTTCCTATGACGCAGAGTCAAACGGGAAGGCTAGAAATTGTATCTAGGAGCAACATATCCAGTAAATACTAGTGTTTCTTCTAATCCTCACATATCCTCTATGTTGCTCAGGAGGCTCAGTTTAAGGGTGAGATTCTCAGTGTGATGGTTTCAGTACATCGGCTTGAGTAAGTATGTGCAGCAGGTTCCCTCTACTGCACCAAATCTGGAAAATTATGGAACTGATGTACAGAAACACACGAGTCTCTTGCCATACCTAAAAACAAGAAGTGGACTTCTCAAGGGACTTCTCAAGGGCTTCAAGGAATTCCTGAGAGACTGAAAGGTGGGGGTAGAGATGGGCAGGAGAAAAGGATAAACCAAGACACTGGTGCAGAACGATGATGACCCCATGTATGCAAGTGTGGAACCCTGGAGCAGGAGAGGGCTAGGAACAGCATTTGGTAGAGTGGTTGTAGTGGGTGCTGTTGGTCCGATGAACCCCTGTGCACTCCTCCTTCCCAGTGCCGAGGATGGAGAAACAGAGAAGAGCCCCAGGTAGCTGACAGAGAGGGACCAGAGAAGCTCTGAAGCTGCTGCTGTCTTCAGCTCTGCCCGTCTCCCTATTCTCACCGAAAACAAGGAACACAAGTACCTGCAGCTGCTTTCGCCCCTCATCCAAGTCTGGCTGCCCAAGCTGAGATACCCGAGAGTCTGGGAGAGATGAGCTCACAGTCAGGAATGGCTAGAAATAGAAATATGAGGACTGCCAAAAGTCTGAGAAAGACAAGAACAAGGAGAATTTACAACTTGCAGGGCCCTATAAAAGGAGTGATTAATTTTTTTAGAGAAATAACATATGGCATTACATTCATGAAACAAGAATGGGATTTGATTTTTAACAAACAAAATCAGGAGGAGGTCTTGGATATGAAAAATTTAATTGTTGTCATTAAGAACTCAATAGATGGCTCAGTAGCAGAATAAAAACACTGTGGGACAAGTTAGTGAGCTAGGAAGATCAGGGGCAAGGAATTCTTCCAGAACGTAAGATAAACAGATAAAGAGAAAGTTTAACAGAAAAGAGTCACCGAGAATAGCTCTAGATTTACGAATATCTAATGAACCAGACGGAGTTTGTGGAGGAGAAAATAGAGATAATGCAAAAGAGACAATGGTTGAAGAAATAGTATCTAAGAATTTTCTAGAACTAATAAAAGGATGTACAACTTCAGAATGAAAAAGTTACCAAGTGCTTAGCTATATAGTCACATTGTAGAAAAATTTCAGAACATCAAAATATAGCAAAGAATCCTAAAATTTACCAGAGAGGGGGAAAAAAATTACTAAAATATAAGAATTTGATTTAGAGCAGACTTCTCATCAGCAACTTTGGAAACAAGAACATCTAATGCTATAAATCAAAACAAAAAAGTACTTTGAATGTATTTTTTTCTGAATCTAGCCAAATTTGTATTCAAATGTGAAGATGAAATAAAGGCATTTTCCAAACAATACCGATTTTGAGACAGAAAGGTTATCACCCTAGACCTTTTTTCAAAGAACTACTACAGACTGTACTTTAGCAAGAATAAAAATGCAATATAGTGTAAGAAGCAATAATAATGAGCAAACTTTATTATAGCTTCTTTATGATACTTAATTTTGTGTCTTTTTCACTAACTTTCCATTTATTCCATAGATGAACTTTTCTGTTTAGAAGTTATTGAAATTATCAAATTTTCCAATGACAGGAATTTGGGGGATAGAACAAAGAAAAATAAAATTGTTACAATAGATAAAAATACTAAAGGACCCTTAGATCTTAGATTGATTTCTGTTGACCCATAGATAAAAAATATGCAAATGTCAACCTGAACAGATTCTACATAGTGTATAGAGTTGTCATTAGCTTTTTTTTGTCCAGTTAGTTTATTTATTCATTCATTCAACATTTATTATTCATCTAGCATTGACAAAACTCTATGTTAGGCCCTGAGAGGAACACAAATATGAGCAAAACCTAGCTCCTGCTCTCAAGAAGCTCACAATTTAGTGACGGTGACAGATAAGTAATGATGATGCCATATGTAAGCATTATGAGCAGATATAAGCAAAACACAATGAGAATGCAGAGATAGTAATGATTACTTTTGAGCTCAGGAATCATGTACAACTAGTTCACGTGCTACTAAATAACTCCAACAGTTCCCGATGAAATGACTTCTCTGCTGTCAAGAGAAGTGTGCTCTATAGCATTATCTTATTGGTGATACCTGGTCAACAGTTGCAGAGAACAAATGTTGCAAACCACCTCCACCCTGCCAAAGCAAAGCATAGAGTTTCACAACAATATAGTAAATTTGGTACCTGTTCACACTGACAGTGTAGATTGTTCAGATAATGTGTTCTGTTCTAATTATTTTTGTTATATTGTTGTTATCATTATGTTTTGCCATAACTAGCTAGATTGAATATCAGTGCAACCTAAATTTCAACAGAGTTAAGAGTCTTTTATCATTTTAAAGTAAAAGAGATAAATTAAAATTTGCCCTTAATGTGGCATTAGTCTGTAATTCTCTGTCTTCTTGGGCCCCTGGACATTTACTTAGGAATGAGAATCAGCTTCATTCCTCCCGTTGCACCCAGATTCTGCAGGTGGTCGGGCAGGAAGTGGGGGATAGTGGTGTTGGAAAGAGGAAGAATCCCATAGCTTGGCAGGACAGAGTGGCAGAATTGTTCTAGCTCTCGGCCATTTCTCTGCCCTGTAGATGCCTGGGCTTATGTTGATTGGCATGGCATAAGGAAATCCTGTCAGACAGTCTCTGAAGAATATCATAAAGCAGATATTTTGTGGACATGATATTCCATGCAGTGTGCATGGAGCAGTTTGGAGAGGTCTGTTAATATCTAGCTTATCAAATTTTTTGAGCCATTTCCCAACATTTCAGCACTGAATGTAAATATTTGTTGCATGGACTTGGATGCTTTAATTGAAGAGGATTTTAGATGTCAGCCTTCAGTTACTGTGATATTTTTAGTTTACAACTTTTTTCCCAGCATGGGTAAATTTATAAACAGCTGGATAAAGTCTGTACAACCAAGTTAATGTTTATACGGAACTTCTTGGGTGAAGATTTGATTGTGATTGATTCTCTAAACACACACATCATTGTTCCTGGTAAAAGAGTAAGTCTGTAGACCTTTGACTAGATTGGAAGCGTTACGTCCAGGCCCAAATGAAAGTGAATGGGATATTTTCAGTATAGCACCATTTTACTTCTGAGATGAAATTGAATCATATCTCATGAACTCAAATTTTCCCAAAGTTTCTGGATATCTATAAACATCTGGATCCTTTTCTAACAGAAAAAAAAATCTTCATGGAAATCAATTTGTCCTTCAAACTGAATTTATTGAACACCTACTAAATGTTAATCATTTTAGTGGTTGCTTTGGGGGTTCATGAATATAGGATACAAAAAGTAATTCCAAGGAATTACAATTTTATTGGGGAAAACTTATATACACAGAAATACACACAAATATATAGATATATAGGTTATATACGGAAATATAAAAATAGAGAACAAGAGAGCATAGTAGTGAAAATAATAAATGGACACTGTGAATTTTCAACTTTAATTCTAGTTCTGATTCTACCCATATTAATTTTTAATGGGTCTCTAGATTTAAGTTTCCTTATGTGTAAAGTGAAAGAGTTAAACTAGGTGATATTTATGTGCTCTTTTCAGCTCTATGATTTTAAAATTAATATCGGTTTATTACATATGAGTTAAAACATTGTTTATAGACTCTGATAATAGAAATCCAAAGCATTATGTAGGAATTCAGAAATGGGGGAAGTCAGTGCTGATTTCACCCATGGAGTAAGTTGAATAAACCTTAACAGACATCAAGAGGACGAAGGCACCGTTCTAGAAAAGGTGCTGACAGGGAAGGAGGGTGTGGGGGGCCGGGGGAGGGCAGAGAATGGCAGGAGACCAGCATGGGGGCTTGCATATAGCAAGCACTACTAACTAATGAGCATCTGAACTGAAACTGCCCTGGCAGGATCCTGAGTTCTCCTTGAGGAATTGAAGGACAGGATTAGACAGATGAATGTTGATCTCATGATGGGTTATGAATACCATACACAGAGGAGCTAGTATTTTATCTAATGGTGACTAGGAAACTTATTGTGGTTTAAGAGTATTACAGTTCATTCATCATTCAATAAATGTTTGCTGTGCTCTTTCTTTGTGCTAGGAACTGTTCTAGGTACTGGAAATATAGGAACAAACAAAATATTGTCCTTGACCTCATGGAACTTCCATTCTGGTGGGAAGAGAGATAATGCACAAAATATATAACTAAAATATAGCGCATTTCAGATAGCAGAAAGTGGAAAGAAAATAAAACAAGAGTTACAGTTTTGGTAGAGTTGCCATGAAAGAACTTACATGATGATATTTTTAGGACTGCTGCTCTCATAGAAATGGACAGAAGGGCTGGAGTGAGGATTCAGAAGATAGGATAATCAGGCTGAGAGTGAGGAGAGGGAAGAGACTCGAGTGGTGACAATAAGGATGGAGAGGAAGAGAAAAGTCTGAGAGACCTTCTTGAGGAAGAATGAATAGAAGTGATAGTAACAAATGTAAAAGAGGTAAAGAAGGGAGAATTAGCAGAACTCACAACTTTAAAACAGGTTATCGGGAGGTAGAAAGATTGGGAAAGGAAAGAGAAGTGCTAAGTTTTTTACATGAAGGAGTATACACTGCACAGGTTGAATTCTGGGTCTTTAGAGGAAGGTTGAAACTGAAGATTTAAATTTTGGAGTGACCGGTGTTGAGTTAATATGACACTGAGGCCAAGACCAAGGGTCAGCTTCAAAATTCTCTGACCTGATTTGAGGTAGGCAGTAATCAGTAGCCGCAGGATCATATCTAACTATATTCAGCTTACGGTGGGTGGATTGCCGACTGAATTTATCTTTTAACTTAGCTACATGACGCCATTCCCTCCCCTGATATCTTTTTACATGTAATTAAATATTCCATTCATTGGATATTTTTAAGTGGGGAGAAAAGGAGCTCCTACCTAACGGCTGGCCCTGAGCTCACCATGCCCCATAACGAACTCCTCTACATCCTTCCCCGGACCTGGTCTCGGTTGCTTTATCCCCTATCCGCCAGCGTCTCTCCGAGCCTTACAGCTGCCCAAGCCAGAAAATTAAAAGTCACTGGTGAGTCTGTCCTTTTTCTTACACCCTAAGTCCCATCTGTGTGGGGCATTTCTTTTAACAAGTAATTCTTCATAAAATTTAAATAATTTAAGACTAAATATAGTTTGAAACCAAACACATAGTATTATAAAACCCACACAGAATTTGTTTCAAAAGAACATATCTGTACTAATAAAAGCTTCATTGATGGCCAAGCTTCTATTTAAATGCAAAGATTTCTACCTAAACGAAGAGTCTTAAATCCTCATTTTCCCATCAAACAAATCTCATTTTGAAATTAAAAATTTATATCTGTATTCATTCTTTTTAGTGCATAAACACTGATCGAGTACTGTCAGCACCGTGTTGGGCGCTGTCTCGGGAGCCAGGGGCTCAGACAGACCAGACAATCCCACAGGAGGGCAGGGGCGAGGGAGGAGGGGTCGGACGACCAGACGTGGGTGCGCGCTTGCTGATGGCGCTGCCCTGCTGTGGCAGACAGCCGGGGGAGGGGGCAAGGGGAGTTGTTCTGTGAAGGGCAAGGAACAGAGAGGAAAGACTTTATAGAGGAAGTGACATATAGAAAATCCATCAATGCTCTCATCCTTTTAAAGTTAGCATTTAAAGGTGACTTCAGGAGAAGTCATTTCCACCATATTCAACGAGCAGTTCAAACTTTTTTTTTATTGGCTAGTCTAATAAAAGTTTAATTGGATTCAGTTCCTCAGTGTTTGAACTGGATGAGAACCATAAAACAAATTTCAACTGTAGGTATAATGGCTCTCTCGAACCTAAAATTTGATGTCTTATTCCAAGAAGTATGGGACAGAATAATTAAAATCAAGGCCATCTCATATAATTTGAAATACACCATCACAATTACTAGATGTCTCGTAATGTGACCTTCAGACTATTTGAGAAATGAAATGAAACAATAAATAAATAATTAAATAACCTGTAATGTTAGAATTAATGTAGTCCTGGTAAGAATTCAATAGCAAACCAGTCTTTTAGGGAGAGTTTCTTGGTCAGCACTTCATTCTAGATCAATAGTGCTTTATCCTTTTTATAGTCAGTTTATTGTCACTGGCTTCCACAGTGGTTTTATATTAAAAACACATTTCAAAATCATGACTTATGCTGCACAAGTTCTATGACATGATAAGCTCTCCTGCTTGTTCTCTGGAAGTATTTTCCACTGTGGTGGTAGGAGGAGTGGATTTCAGGAAACTGTGTACTTCAAGGATGAGAGATAGAGACAGAGGTTGGAGAGAGAGAGAGAGAGAGAGAGAAAGAGAGAGAGAAAGAGATGGTCAGTCAATCCCTTGTAGATGTCTGAACAATCTGTTGAAAATTGTTTGAAACATTACCAAACTCTGTTCCTACACAGACTGTTCCTTAGAAAATGAAAAATCTGGCCAGGCACAGTGAGTGACTCACACCTATAATCCCAGCACTGGGAGAGGCCAAGGTGGGAGGATCACTTGAGGCCAGGAGTTGGAGACAAGCCTGGGCAACATAGTGAGACCCCTGTCTCTACAAAAAAAATTTTTAAAAAATTAGCAGGCATGGTGGCACATGCCTATAGTCCCAGCTGAGTCCAGAGACTGAGGCAGGAGGATCACTGGAGTCCCGGAGTTTGAGGCTACAGTGAACTATGATCATGCCACTGCACTCCAGCCTGGGTGATAGAGTGAGACCCTGTCTCTAAATAAAAAGGAAGGAAGGAAGGAAAAAGGGGGGGGAAGGAAGGAAGGAGAGAGGGGACGAAGAGAAGGAAAAATCTCAAGAAAGTTTTGCCTAATTTCTTGTCATTATGGATATAATTTTTCAAATGATACTGACCACACCTCACTCTCCAGAACCCCTCTTATGATCTGCAAAGGCCTCAAATGGCCTAGCCCCTGACAACGTCTAGGGCCCCGTTCCCTCCAAGCTTCCCTTCCTTCACCCTGATCTCCTCACCGTTTCCCCCTAAACCACTCCTTCCTTACCTTCTTGCTCAGATATCTCGTATCACCAAGCCCTTCCCAAGCCACCTTATCTAAAATACACCTTCCTTTGTCACTCTTTATCCTCTTTGTGCTGAGCTATTTTTCTTCAAAACAGCAGCATCTGTTTAATGTTCCATTGTCCAGTGTCAATCTCCTCCTACTTTATGAGTGAGCTTCATGAGGACTGAGACTGTATCTGATTTTTCAGCATTATGTCCCTGGAACCTGAAACGGTACCTGGCACATGGTAGGCCCTCGGTAAATATTTGTTGAATGAATTAATGAAGGTTTCTTTCGTGAACTATTTATTTCAAATCACTCGGACCTCTACTCAGAGCTGCTGGGGTGTTTGGTATGAACAGGGGTCCCCAGAACTATTGTCTGTTGATAGAAAACACTGCCTGGCATTTAGATTCAGCGTGCATTGATTTGGTATCCACTGTGTGCTAGGCCTTGTGGATTTCATCTCAAGAGTGTCAATGACTGAGGAATTACCTGAAATATTCAGAATTTTGCCCACAACTGTTTTCTGAACTTTGTTTAAGGTCAGTGAGATCAGGCAGAGAAAATTTATATGAATGGACTAAGAGTCAAGAGACTTGAAATTCTGATCTTGACTCTCCTTCTAGTCTAAGATTGGCTATCTGAAGATGGTCATTCCCTTTCTGTAGGCCCCAATCTTCTGATCATCCATGGGCAAATTATATCCTCTCTACATATCTCAGGTACTCATCTGTTGTGTGAGAGTAATAACAGTACTACCTCATAATGCTGTTAGGATTGATGAAGTAATTCGTGTCATGCACTGAACACAGTGCATGGCCCGCAGGCACTCCATCAATGTTAGCTAGTATTGCTGTTATCATTTCCCTATGGTTCCTTGATACAATTTTTATTGTTGCTGAAGAATCTACTTCATTTATAGATTTTTTTTTTCAAACTTCTCTACTGGGAACAAAGAAGCAAACCAAGTTTTAATGTCTCTCTTTAGAACATATGCATACACACATAAAGAAAAAATACCAGATGAAAACACTACCAAAATGTTACTGGGAATAAAAGTGATTTTTTTCAGTTCTTTTTACCTGGCTGTATTTCCTAAAATTTCTACAGAAAATTAAAGTTATATTTGAAGAATTAACATAATTTGTTAAGTGACAGAATAAAATTATTTCACTTAATTAATGAAGAGCAGAAAAAAATGTCCTTCTTTGTTAACTCTAGTTTTACACTGAAGTTCACAGGTGAATTGAAAACGAATGTTTTTTTTTCGGTATATAACAAACTATTGTACAATATATGTAGTTGGTTCTGAGATCTGAATTACATCTGCTTCTGGAATTTTAACTTTAAATTATTTTCATAGTTAATATTTGTATTATTTTTGTATATATGGGGTAGAATACTGTATATTGTTTGTCATTTCAGAGTGGTCCTTTTCTTATACAGTTGATACAAAACTGTACATCTAAAAGGCTAAACAAAACAAAAAGGGTAAATTGCCAGAAGGGAATGTTCATAAAAGGCCTCCAAATTGGAATTGGTTGCTTTTTATCTTACTGTCCACTTCTCTAACCATAACGGAGTTCCATGTACTCCCTGAATAAGAAACATTTTCTGGAACCTTTAAGATATTTTGAATTTGGAAGTTCAAAAATAAAGTAGCAGCCTGAATCATAAAGACAACTGATGCATAAACTTTGTGTTTTATTTAAAATAAAATAATAAATTTAAAAAATTTTTGCAAACATATATATACATATATACACATACGTATACACATATGTGGATGTATATACATAAGATGTAATATACACAGATAGATAAGTAATATTTACTCATTGTAGAAATTCTAAAACATACAGACAGAAATAAAAAATAAAACAACATGTATATGCACATGCTCGTATCTGAGCACATAAGAAACATGCCAGAAGTAAAAGGGAGGTACTTTGTGCTTGAATGATGTTGGTGAAGACTTTTTTCCCTAGATGTCTTTGCAGGGGACTTGTAAATGCTATATCCAACATCGAGATGTAGCATCCAAGCCCCCGTTCTCTCTTCCACCCTCTTTTTCAGTATTCTGCCCGTTGGAATTCTCTGCATCTCTGTAAAAGTTCAGCATGAATAATACTTCAATACCTTAATGTTTCTTTCAGGTACTGCCCAGTTGTTTTTATTTTGAACTCTCTGTTCTTTCTTTGAAATGTTAGTCATGTCAACAAAACCTTCTATCTTCCATTCTCTGAACTTAGCATCTCAACATCTGTATACTAGTTGTACTAGAGATGCTCAAACATATTATAAAATTGTTCATGAATATTGTAAAATCTTATAAATGGGCAAAATGCATTGAGTTGGGATTTGTTGTTGCTGTTGTTACTGAGAAGGATTTTGTGAGGAGAGTGGGTGCTGCTAACTTTTTGTATGAGTTAGGAACCTAACCTTTGGATGTATCTAATTTATCTGGTTTGCTTACAAATCTGTTAGCTGAAGAGAGTTCAGAGAGAATAGTTTGTCTTAGCTTACTACCCTGAGGCTTGGGGAAGGAGATATTGAGATTTCTCCTTCTATTTGATTTCCTGGGCTTGCTGCTCCTGAAAACTTGAAATTCGTATCTTTTCTAGGGCCTTAATTATCAGTCACTGAGTATTATTGAGCACCTCACAGCACTTTGCTAGAAGCAGGAAAGAAGCAGAAGAAGCATAAAGACTCCTGCTGCTGCCATGGCATCTGCTTTTGGGGGGAAAAAATTAAGGATTAAGAGAAGTAAATGATCATGTACAAAATGGGTAAATAGAGATCAGGAGTGTCAAGAAACATAATCAAAGAAAGATAAATTAATTACCCAAATTAACAGTCTGTATAGATCAAGTTGGTTTTTTTTTTATTTCAAAGTATTATGGGGATACAAATAATTTTGGTTACAGGAGTCACTTTTATAAGGCTTGAGTCATGGTTATAAGTGTGCTCATCACTCAGATAGTGTTCATTGTCCTGGTTAGGCAGGTTTTGCCCATCCCTCTTCCCCCTCCCCCCTACTGGATTTCCATTGAGTTTTACTTCCCTCTGTGGATGTGTGTGCTCATTGGTTAGTTTGTTTAATAGCAAGTAAGTGTGGTGTTTGTTTTTCCATTCTTTAGCTACTTCACTTAGGATAATGGTCTTCAGTTCCATCCAAATTGTCGCGAAAGGCATTAAGACATCCTTCATGGCTGAGTAGTATTCCATGACATACATATACCACATTTTAATCTACTCATGGATTAATGAGCATTTGGGTTGATTTCACATCTTTGCAATTGTAATTGTGCTGTAATATTCAAGTGCAGGTGTCTTCTTGATAAAATGACTTCTTTTCCTTTGGGTAAATACTCAGTAGTGGGATTGCTGGATCAAATGGTAGGTCAACTTTTAGTTCTTTGAGGACTCTCCATACTGTTTTCCATAGAGGTTGTATTAATTTGCAGTCCCACCAACAGTGTATAAGTGTTCCTTTCTGCATCCACGCCAGCAGCTATTGCTTTTGGACTTTTAATAAAGGCCATTCTGATTGGAGTAAAATGATATCTCATTGTGGTTTTGATTTGCATTTCCCTGACGATTAGTGACATTGAGCATTTTTTCATACATTTCTTTGCCATTTGTCTATCTTCTTTTGAGAAGCTTCTGTTCATGTCTTTTGCCCACTTTTTAATAGGGTGGTTTGATTTTTCTTGCTGATTTCCTTGAGTTCTTTGTAGATTCTGGTTATCAATTCTTTATTGGATATATTTTCTCCCATTCTGTAGGTTGTCTACTTGCTCTGTTAATTACTTCCTTGGCTGTGCAGAAGCTTTTTAATTTAATCAAGTCTCATTTATTTATTTTTATTGTAACTCTGATTGCTATTGGGGTCTTCTTCATAAATTCTTTGCCTAGGTTGTTGTCTAGAAGAGTTTTTCCAACATTTTCTTCTAGGATTCTTACTGTTTTGTGCTTTACATTTAAGTCCTTTACCCATCTTGAGTTGTGAGAGATACAGATCCTGTTTCATAATTCTGCATGTGACTATCCAATTTTTCTGGCACCATTAATTGAATAGGGGTTCTTTTCCCTGGCGTATATTGTTGTCTGCTTTGTCAAAGATCAGTTGGCTGTATGTGGATGGTTTTATATCTGGGTTTTCCATTCTGTTCCATTGGTCTATGTATCTATTTTTGTGCCAATACAATGCTGTTTTATTACTATACCCTTGCAGTATAGTTTGAAGTCTGATAAGGTGATGCCTCCCAATTTGTTCCTCTTGCTTAAGATTGCTTTTCTGGTTCCACAAGAAGTATAGAATTATTTTTTCTAGATCTTTGAAATATGACATTGGTATTTTGATAGTGATTAGAGTGAATCTGTAAACCACTTTGGCTAGTGTGGACATTTTAACAATGTTTATTCTACTGATCCATGAGCATGTTTTGTTTTTCTGCTTGTTCGTATCATCTGCAATTTTTTTCCTCAGTGTTTCATAGTTCTCTTTGTAGAGGGCTTTCACCTTCTTGGTTAAGTATATTCCTAGGTATTTTATTTTCTTTGTAGCAATTGTGAATGGTATTCAGTCTTTGGTTTGACTCTCAGCTTGACTGTTACTGGTGTATAGGAATGCTACTGAGTTGTGTACATTGATTTTGTAACCTGAGATTTTGTTGAATTTATAAATTACAGGAATCTGTTGGTGGAATCTTTGGGGATTTCTAGGTATAACATTATATCATCTGCAAAAAGTGATAGTTTAACCTCTTCTTTCCCAATTTGGATACCCTTATTTTCTTTTCCTTGCCTAACTGCTTTGGCTAGGACTTCCAGCACTATGTTGAATAGAAGTGGTGACAGTGGGCGTCCTTGTCTTGTTCCAGTTCTTAGTGGGAATGCTTTCAACTTTTTCCCATTCAGTATGATGCGGACTGTGGATTTGTCATATAAGGCTTTTATATTTCTAAGATTTGTTCTTTCTCTGCCTGGTTTGTTGAGGTTTTTTTTTTTTTATCATGAAAGGGTGCTGAATTTTGTTGAATGCTTTTTCTACATCTATTGAGATAATCATATGATCTTTGCTTTTGCTTCTGTTTATGTGGTGAATCACATTTATTGATTTATGTATTTGAACCATCCTTGTATCCCTGGGATAAAGCCCAATTGGTCATGGTGGATTGTTTTTTGGTGTGCTGTAGAATTGGGTTTGCTAGTATTTTACTGAGGAATTTTTGCGTTTATATTCATAAGGGATATTAGTCTATAGTTTTCTTTTTTGGTTGTGTCCTTTTTTGGCTTTGGTATCAAGGCAATACTGGCTTCACAGAATGAGTTGGGGAGGATTCCCTCTTCAATATTATGTAAATATTTCTGCAGAATGGGTACTAACTCTTCTTTTAGGTCTGGTAAAAATTCGCCTGTGACTCCATCTGGTCTGGAACTTTTTTTTTTTTTTTTTTTTTTGGTCAGAAGACTTTTTTTTGCTGCTTCAATCTTGTTGTTCATTATTGATCTGTTCAGGAGTTCTATTTCTTCCTGATTGAGTCAAGGGAGGTTTGTGTTTCCAGAAAATTTGTCCATTTCCTCTACGTTTTTGCGTTTATGTGCGTAGAGATTTTCAAAGTATTTGCAGATGATATTTTGTATTTCTGTGGTGTCAGTTGTACTACCTCCTTTTTCATTTCTGATTGAGTGCTTATTTGAGTGCTTTCTCTTCTATTCCTGGTTAATCTAACAAGAGATTAACAAAATCTATAAATTTTGTTTATCTTTTCAAAGAACCAACTTTTTTTCATATAGATCAACTTTTTTTTAATAAAATGAAAATAGTGACCTGCTTCAAGAATTGTCCATGTGCAGTGTCAGAAAAAACCTATTCACTCTCAGAACTGCTGTCAAATCCAGAATTAGACACTTTGCTTCGATTTTTTAACTGTCTTCTCTGTACAACATGGATACCCACCCCTCTGATATTCAGGTAAAGATCTGAGATCTTGTGAGAAAAACCCAAGTTTTTCTTTTATTATTAAAGAACCCCAATGCAGGACATCCTAGTCTGATAAAGCTAACAGTGCTTTAAAATGGAATAAGGATAATTTGTGTTATTCACTGGGCTGTGAGATGGTATTATCTTTGTACTCAGCTGAGCATAAGAATAAATTCTACTTCTTTTTATTTTACATCTATTTAAAAAAAATGGTAATTTGGCAGACCTTTCTCATTAAGAACAATATCATGGAGAATTGTCTCCAAATAACACGTAGGTCTGTGTTGACAGTGTACATTCAGTTTCAATAAAGGCACGCCAAGTAAAATGTAAGATGCCTTGTAAAACTATCCCCTATTTTTGTTCCAAGCTAACCCTAGCCTGAGCATCCACAGCCCTTTTTGTCTGGCGTTCACGGGCTCTCTTGCAGAAACTCAGCTTTGCTGCCTGCCTTCACATCCTTGTAGGGGGAAGACAAACATTCCCCAAGACAGCCCAAGGGCTGGTTCTCAGCCTGCTCTGATTGGCCTAGCAAATAATGTGTCCTAGTTCTAGCAACCTAACTATAAGGAGCTAAGCTCAGTGATAACTTCTGACTAGGTATTTTTCCTCTCTATTCCTCAAGGTAGTCCTCATTCTCTCTCCCATCCTTCCAGCCCAATTTTCCTAATGGTTCCCTCTGTGTTTCTCATTAACTGAGCATACTTATGACTTTTGCCACATCCTTAAAAATTTGTCCTCATTAATGTCAGGGTAGCTACTGCCTGGTGTATCGTTTCCACAGTTTACTGAAGAAATCAGATTTCCCCTTCTTTTTCCTGAGCCCACCTCCTACTACTAGCGCTTTTTAACTGCTTTTCTCATCAGTGTGCTTTTAGATCAGTCAACTAGCATATGCTGGGCAGAATACGGGACTATATTCCTATTTTTATATTTAGTCTGAAACTCCTAGTTGAAATTTACAGCCAAGTGTTTCATCATTTTTCTGCATCTCACTTTTTCTTTTGTTCCCTATATAATACCCATAACTTTCCCTATTAGTTTGGAGAAGAAAGCAACCATCAAGCAATATAAAAGTTGTAAATTGTCAAAGAAATGCAAATTAAAATAAGATGCAATTTTTTGCCAATCTTATTGGTAAAAATGAAAAAGATGATGATACCCTGTGTTGGTAAGAGCATAGATGAGCTCGACATGACTGGTAGAGTGTATGGGGCCAGTGAGGGGTGGCAAACAGGGAAGCCTCTTCCTGAGACCTGGAGCAAATACTATGTAAAATTTTTGGCCTGTTCCCCCTTGCTGGACAGCCCTGAAAAGCATTTGTACAAATTCTTTTAAGGGATATGTATTTAGGCTCAGCAATTTTGCTTCTAGAAATTTGTCCTCCAAAGACACATGTACAAAGATGTATATCAAAGATATTTATCACAACACCATTTATAATAGGGAATTGAGTTATGGTACATTCATTTAATGGAATATAATGCAATAATTATCAATGTGAATGAAAGACATACATTTTGAAGAACATATATATTCTTCAATGAATATATATTGACCTGGGAACATGTCCAAACTATATTGCTAGTTTTACAAAATGATATTGTAATATTATCTCACTTTTATGTTGAAAAAATACAAATATATATGTATATGCTATATACATATATATGAGATAAATAAATATATGTGTGCATATGTGCCTAGAAACAAATCTGGAAGAATAGGCACTAAAAATTCACAGTATTATCTCTGAATTCCAGGATGGAGTAATCTTTTGTCTTCTGTATTTTCCAAACTTTTTGCAGTGGACATGTATCACTTTATGATCAGACAAAATAAAGCTATTTAAACATATGTTAATTATACAAATGTAAATAATGTCTACCTCATAATATTTTTCATGTTCTCATCAAATCACTCAGCAAACAGGTAGTAATTATTGTGATATTAATAAATGCCATTTATTGAGCATTTGCCAATAGACATTGAATTAGATGTTTTATTTACATAGTCTAATAAAATTTTCACAATAATGTCATGAGGCAAATAGCATTCAGCTAACAAGATGCATAGTCAGAATTTGAATCCTGTTTTGTCTGTCACCAATGCTGCTCTTTTGTGGCTGTTGAGTCATAAAAGTGTGAGGTTGACAATGATGACCTAAACCTGAATCCTGCTTCTGAGGAGTTTACATGGCAAAATGCAAGCAGTGTTCTAGAATTGGCGTGATTTTTTCTGTGTTGTTCAATATCAGCAATTAAGACCTATCTGGAATTCTGGATTTTCTTCACTGTTGTTTCCTCACTCTGGCTATGTCATATAGAAATGATCTTTTCTGGGATGTCTGATAGGAGACAAGAAAAGGACTGATACGTTTCCCCTGGTGAGGAAATGTATACCCCTTTTCTTTCTCAGGGATTAGCTTCTGAACTAAAGCAGAGAACAGGGCCATAAAGTAAATATCCACCCACTGCCTTTGGCTCATTTTTGGTGTGTTGGAAGTATATTAACCAGTGCTTGTTTTAATATCAGACAGTTTATGTAGAAGTAACCACAGCTGATAAAATTCAAGAGTTCCTGCCAATAATGAAATTCCTCACAGTTCAAGTAATCATGGGGCCACTAACCTATAAGGTAGTTACTAAGAAACACAAGGACAGATCTTAATTTTTCTTATTAGCCACCCTTTGGGTCAAATGACTTTCCCAGAGTTCATTCCTTCATTCTTTATTGTCATCAGCCAAGGAGGAATAGCAGAAATGTAGGGGACTTCTTGTTTGTTTCAGTCAATAACATTTTTTTCACCAAAACATGTACTTATACGGCTTTTGTTGAACATGTCACACAACTAGAAGCTCAGATGGTTGGTGAGGAAATTCTGGAATCAACTTATGTTGAACCTGACAAACACAGGACATAAGTTACTCTTTGGGGACTCCCTGAATAAACCTGTCCTGCCCATAGTTTCCCTGGGCACTTCTCCAGGTGCTGGGCAGAACTTTCTTCCTTCCCTGGGTTGGGCTTTGAACCTGCAAAGCATCATATTTCCTTACTGAGTTAGGAAAGCAAAGGTTGTACAATAGTTGTATCTAAAACATTTGAGTTTGATATTCATATTTTAGCATTTTTGGTATTTTCTTGAAAAATACCTTATGACTTAAACTCACTTTCATAAATAATCATTGCAAATAATGTATAGGTTTGTAATAACGTAGCGTGTAGGACTAGTTTTAGCTGTCAGTGTTCTACTAGGGTCGTAGATTCTGGACTACCAGGGTAGTCTGAGCCTGGCTTAGTTACCTTTTCTTTCATAGCCTGGTTCTGTTTTGTCTTCTGATTCATGTAGACCCTGTGCACCCACACCAGCCATGCTTTTTGGTTTGAATGCTGAGGATTGCTTGTATTGTAAAGGCAGATTATCTTCTCAGTCCTTAAGTATGCCTTCTACATCAGCCTTCTACAGTGCGGAGGCTTCCTACTGCAATCACACACCCTTGGGAGTGTATGCAATAGTATTTTCATTGCTCTAGCTATTTCTATGCCTGTGTGCTACTGTTCAGATCTGTGCAAAGCCATACGGAATGCAAAGATCTGTGAACGAAAATTTTAGAGAGTCTGACTTGAATCAGAAAATGCTCAGCCAATGACTTCTGCAAAATGCCCCTAAAAAGGCTGCCTTCTACAGAGGCACACAGAAAAGGTCCTTTGTCAGCCCACAACATGGGCAGTAAACAAAATGAGCTGAGATGGTAGGGTGGGGATTACAAAGATGAATTAGTGACAGATTCTGGCTTCAGAGAGCTTCAGTCTTACAAGCGAGACATGTATGTGAATATCTATAAGGTCAAAATTATACCTGTCACAAGAGGAGTACTGGGGTAATTGAAGAAAGCAGAAATTACTTTTGACTGAGAAGAATAGGGATGACTCTTAACAGACCCATGAATCAAAACAGGTTTCAGAAAATCTAAGTTGCACAGGGAGAACATTTCAGATAGAGGGATCAATACAAGCAAAGCCATAGTCTGCTTTCCTTATTTTAAAGATACATAAATAGATCCAGAGAAGTGATGTGACTTACAAAGATTTCTATCAAGCCGTATTGTTACCTGAAAAAATCAGTCTTCACAAATTCTAGGCCCCTAAGGGCTCTAAACAGTTTTATAGCTCTCTGAATTATTAGCTTTAAAATCAATTGAAAATGTAATATATTATTAGTGGGGAAACATTTAAGTGCTGTGGGCAATGCTTGCAGTACTTTTTATTCTTTCAGGAAAGAACAGTAGCATTGAGATTAGCTTCAATTTATTGCTAGTGAATGAGTTATTAAGTAACAGCAGTTGTCGAGGCCTTCCTGTGTGCCTGGGTCCACGCGCTCCAGCAGTGATCACCCACAGCTCGGCTCAAAGCTGGAATGCCTCAGGCTTTCTAGCTTTCAGCTTAGGGGGGTCAGATTTAGCAAATGAAAATGCAGGATGCCCAGTTAAATTTGAATTTCATGTAAACAACAAATAATTTTTTAGTTTATGTCTGATGCAGTATTTGCAACCCTATTTCAGCTTTGTTTTATATGATCCGATTTTTTATTTTTATTTGTATAATTCTCATGAATAGTTTTGCCTTAAAAACAATTAGTTGATATTTGTAGTAATACATTTTATTTAAAAAAAGAAAAGTCCCGGTGAACACCACCTCAAAGATTTTGAAAGAATAAAATCCAGAGGAAGTTAAGGTGAATAGATTTTAGTGTGTTTTATTTATCTTTATTTATATACCCAACACCTGGTTGATGATAGGCCGTCGACAAATGCTCTCTGGATGGATGTAAAAATGAATGAGGTCGCACATTCTTGATTTTTATTCCGCCTCTTGTTAGAATCTCCCTTTATGCAATGACAAATTTAAACCCCAAATCTAGCTTTTTCCTAAAATGTCTCAGTGGTAGAGAACTGAGAAAGATCTTCACCATGATCAGTATTTACCAATTCATACCACCTGAAGAGGAGAGACTCAAGAAATCAGGCACTCTTAAAAAAAAAAATTGACAAATTATCTGCTAACATGATCCTGAATTCATGTCTCTCAGCTCCCAGGCATCCTTCTTCCCAGTTTCTAATAATGTCTGGCTATAAGCAATAACCTAAACTTTGTGATTAAATATCTCAAAAGTCATTAATGGCTAATGCGCCTCTATCTCTCTTTTTATAAGAAATCAGTCCTCTGAAATCATTCATGAGATATAATTCACTACAGATGAAGTTTCTCCACTTTGGTACAAAGTGTTTTTGGTCCTGACACTACATTTTGAAGATATTAAACCAAAACTAAAAGCTACAGCTTGTATTAATTATCCTTGGGTAGTTTATGGAGGCATTTGAGTTCTTAAAAGTTATCTAATATGATTAAAAAGGCCTGTCTCCAGCTCAGGGCTGTTTCTGTACTCTAATGATTATTTTATTCTCCTGAAGTTTAAGTACTTTGGGTTCTAATAGGCCAAATGAATTAATATTAAAAGCAAATTTTAAAAAGTACAAGGCATAAATGGCAGTTCCATTTATTGGACATTTATTGACACCTTGGATTCTTTTGGCCTGGATAGCTCTTTCATCAGAAGTTCAAGCACATGCTTCTAAACTAGAAAGTCTTGAGTGTGAAAACATGAACACACTGTTTCATTCTTCCAGTTATTTAACACTTTCTCAGTGTTAATATTCTTTGCTCGTTGGGGTTTGTGAGCTTCAGGAAACTCTTTAGAAGAAGAAATGAGACCCATCATCACAACCGAGAATATCTGTATTTCTCTCTTGTTTTCTCCAGTAACCTTTTCACAGGAAAAGTTTGCATATGCTTAGAGCTGGATATTTTTAAGACTTTCTGAAACAAGTGTTTATACTAATTACAGTTTTATAAGTGTTATGCCACTTAAGGAAAACCCACAGTGTGAAAATGTGCACTTATGGAAATAATAAATTACATCAATGCCTAACACCTGGTTCCTGATAGCCTGCACAAAGGATGAATAAACAAATGCAGGAACTGCTGTAAGCAGGACCATAAAATAAGTAATTAGATCATAATCAACAAATCAAACTGTCTGGAAGAAGCAGAAGGAACAGCTTTAGGTTTTCACTGTGGAGTTCATTTCAAGAACCTAACAGCAACTAAGGTGTATCTCTCTCCTATAGCACTGTTCTAAAGGAAAGTAACTTGAATAGTTATAAATTACATCTTAGAATTTTATCTTTGGGGATTTTAAAATTTTGCTTTGAGAATTATAAGAGTTTCATAATTTTTTATTTTATAAACAATTCATGTTTATTGTACAAAAGTGATAAGGGACAAAGAAAAAGAAAAAAGACACTCAAAGATAACAACTGTGATTATCTAGTTGTAATCCTTCAAAATCTTTAATAAATACATATAAGTATGTATTTCAATAAAAAAATGGACTTATACTTTATTTGCTGTTGTTTAACCTGTGTTTTTCATTTGATCATGACATCTTTCTGTATCAATATGTATGTACATCTCCAAGAGGAGTTCTGTGGGGTTCACACATAGACTTTTGGGGATTTGTGGACCCCTCCACACAAAAAAATGCATACAAAACTTTATGGGTTGAGTGTGCATATGTATTTATTTTTTCTTGGGAAAAAATTGCATTGGCGATTTTATTAGGTTTACTTTAAATTTTATTGATACATTTAGGGGGAGATTATAGCCCTGCATCTTTCTGGAACATAATAAGACTCCCAGTGTGTTCTTGGACTCTTTGTCCCCTCTCTAAATTTGTACTTTTCTTTATATGGGTCCTGTATCATTATTTAACAATTTAATGATCATTTTCTTTTAAACACTCAATTTAAGTTTTCAATATTCTTTATTGTGATTTCATTAAATCTTAGGATCTACCTTGACCTTGTAAACCCATCTTCAATTTAATATAGAACTCAATGATAATGTATGATTCAATTTACATAAACTTGCTTTAGATTCATTATTACATGAACATGTTTCCAAACAGCTATATACTGTTGTCCATAAGACAGAATAAAATAAATTATTTATTATCAAATGGAAATATACCTACAAGGATTTACTTTGCATTTTTACATAAGAAAACCTGTTTGATCTGTCTTTTAAAACTTTTAGAAGTTTTCTGTCTAATTACATATATATATATACATATATATATATATTCTGCACTTTTGTATGTAAACCAAAGACATTATTTGAAATTTTTGTTAAAAGAACCAACTGAGAAATGTCTATTTCTAAACTTCAATGTTGTCCACAATTTCACATGAGACAGAACTATAGAAAAAAAAAGAGTTTAGAAATTTGGAGCAAAGGGTAGGTATATCTTCCACTACTCCTTCAAATTAAGGAAAGTCTGTAGTCCGTATAGTTTGGAAACTTTAACCATGAAGGTATATAACTTTGGTGGAGCCAGCCCACTTCCAACTGGCACTTACTCTTCTAAATTTTTCAGTATACTTCTTTCCCATAGGTGCGCTCAGGTTTGATCCACCAAGGGCTACCTTTCTCTCCACCCCCTGCTCTCCCTTCTGCACCTTACTGCCCTTGTTCTCCTTCCTAACCCTTCTCTGCTCCCTCACCTCTACTCCCGCGCTCCCCAGACTCGGTCTCTGCACTGCCCCAGTGGTCAGAGGCCTCTCTCCATGGACTGCTTCCCCGCAGTCTCAGATTTGCCTCTTTCCCCGGTCATTTCCTAGGTATCTCTCTCTCCTCCACTCTTCTCTCAGCTCTTAGCCCAGTGTCACCTCTTTCACAGCTCTTTCAGCCTCTGCCATGACGATGGGAAGCCTTTCATACCTGTTTCTGCTGACTCTGATTGCCGCCTTCCTGAATGCGACTTATCTTTTACGTTTTCCCGCCACCAGCTCCCCTGCTCACTAACTAGCTTCTCTGCCCCCACCCACCACACCGCCATTCTCTTTCCTGTAAGTCAATTTCTTGTTTATTTTAGATTTATGTAAATATGTGTATTCATGTTTGCATTAAACACAAATAACATAGTGTTTGCCTACAGCATACAAAAGGTTCAAAAGATACATGTAGAATCTAAAGAGGGAATTATTAATATCTATAGATTGATAAATTTATATTATTTTCATCTCTCTTTTTTAGCCTTAGTCATCATCTTTATTCATTTGGACACTACGAATATTACAATTTCTTTTTGCTGCAAAAAGTGTAAAAATAATCTTTATATAGGAATCCATTCATTGCTGTAAATCTTTCTAAATCTTTACAAATGGCTCTAAATAAGGGTAAATGAATCAATGGAAATGAAGGGGAGGCTATGAGCCAGTGGGAGGTCAGGCTAATCAGAGACTGATCCACCCACATTCCTAGCTAGAGACCTCTGTTCCTTTCTGTTAGCACACTACCACCACCACAACCTACAGGTACACAGGGCTAAGAGCCCAGTAGAGGGACACACACGAGAGGTCCAGGAGGAGCTGTAGGGTCAGAGGTGGAGAGCACTGGAGGAGGCTGGAGGTGATACTGGCCAGCATCCAGGTCCCCCCATCCTCCCCTTCTGGTGGGTTGGAGGGAGGACTGTCAGGAGCAGGACAATGAGATAGACAAGCTGCCCTAGGGGGCAATGGTGGGTCCTAGGTTCTGTGCTACTGGGGGGTAGCCAAGCCTGGGAAAAGCCCCAGAAAAGGAGAGGCAAACACTTTGGCTTCATGGTGCAGGGTCCTGCAGAACTGTGCATTGAGGGAAGGCTAAGAAAGCCAAGAGTCTGTGGTTCTCAAAGCTGTATAGGGATGGGGTAGGGGGAGGTCCCCAAGCAGCCCCCAGTTCAAACAGTCTGTGTCCCAGCCACTCAGGGCATGTCCCTGTCAGTCAGAGGTTGAGAACACGCACATCTAAGAAGCAACAGACGCCTTCACTCTCGTCCAGGTTGTAGACGTAACTATGGTCTCCGGGGGATGGAGAAAGACAGAGGAGGACGGCAAACACTTCTGAGGATATCAGCTCCTCCAACAGATCTGAGCTCATGCGTTCTTGTATGGAATCCAAGAGGCAGAGCTCTTTGGGGAGTTCCAGAATGCCTGTGGGATCTGCCTGGATGGGCTCAAAGGAGATGAAAGAGTTGGGTCCCAGTGAATTGCCATTACTGCTCCTGCCACTATGGCTGCTGCTGCTGCTATCCAGCAGGGCAAAAACTACAGTGGCTGGCAGGCCTAGGAGGAGTGATCTGAGCTTTGGTGTTGTCAGGGTCAGAGCGGGCATTGGGGACTGCTTGGGTCTGAGACTTCCTGGGGCTGGACCAGAGCAGGCCTGGGCAAAGGCAGAGGGGCAGAGGCAATGGGTGGTCTCTGGAGGGTAGCAGAATAGGCACAGCCACAGGTGGTGAGCTCCATGCCCCCTTGTTCACCAGCAGTACCTTGATGGGGTTGCTTACTCTCTTCAGGTAAATCTAGTACCTCTGCCCACAGAGGCCCTCTGAGATAGGCACCTGCAGGCTGGTAACCAACAGGGTCTGGATAGCCAGGAGGGTGTCTCCAACAAAGCATCTGCAGATGTCCTCATGACATAGCCCAAGCAGCTGTTCTGCACATTTCCTGTGATGCTTCTGCTCTGCTGCACCCACACCTTGTGCTGGTCCAGTTTTGCTCTGGCTGCTGCGGTTCCTCAACCTCTGCCTTGAGCTCAATCAGCTTGTCTGAATCTCCCAGGTATTGCAGGAAGGACTCATGCCCTTTCACAGGATGCCATTCTTAGATTTTCTTTTTTCTCCATCAGCTGATGCCTTCCAGCACATTGGTCATGTCATAAACCCACTGTTCCTGGTGCATAGTAGGATGTCAGCTGCCAGCTTGAGGTCAGGCATGCCTTCCTTGGCCTCCTGCAGGAGTGGCAGGAGTTTGGTGGTAAGAAGTTCTAGGCTCATCTAGTGCCCAACTTGGGGTTTCCAGAGACAGTGGTACCTCTGGCTTGGCCTCTGCCTCCCCTCGGCCAGGCCAGCTGCTTTCATCTCTTATTTACATTTGTTCTAAACAATTAAGCCATTCTGTGCCTGCTGAAGTTAAAATGTTTGATCATAAAATATATATGCCTTTAAGTAAATTGCTTATATGAAAATCTAGATTGACAAAAACAAAATTAATTATTATAACTTTTCAAAACCTTTCGTCACTGCATTTTAAGGGAGCTTGTAAAATGTCTTTAGTGTCTTTAAATTGTCTTAGTTTATGTAAAAATAAAGTCAAAATAGTTCTTGAAATTCCATAAATGGACATACGTAGCCATGAATGCCTATTTCTATACATAGGCCATATCTTGACCATTAAAGAGGAAAACAAGTCTGGATTTTAATTCTGATGTTTTACATTTACTATTTCAAATCACTGAAAGCATCAAGAAGTTGTGCATCTCTTGCATAATCATATGACTGTGCTTTTGTGGGGGTGAAGGAAACACACATTACTAAGATAAATCTTGAAGGAAAACTACATAAGAATTTCCTCTGCATCACCAAAACCATGAACTTTCTGGTCCCCTGCTGTTATTTTAAAAAATTCATTCCAACAGAGCAGATGCCATTGAACACAACTCCTTGCACATGAGGGTCCGTGCCTTTCACTTACCGGTTAGGGATAGGAGAGCGTGTAATATATATAACACTTGTCATAGAGCAGGGAACTCTAAAAGGAAAAACTCTTAAAGTAACTACATTTAACCCAATTGGGAATGGTCCTTTCAACAGAATCTAACAAAAAACAAACATGAAACTAATGACCCCAGAAATATTTGTGTAGTTTTTTTTGGTCGTAGTCCTGTTGGCACAATCCCAGCCAACTGTCTCAGGACAGTTTTTCATGTCCTGTGGATTATAGTTAATCATAATTGTGAATTTATTGTTCTTATCTGAACTTTTGTGAGTTACATGCTATCTCAACACTGTATGTTTTAAAGGGTCACATCCCATAGAACAAGCCCATCATGTTTGCAAAGTCAAGATAAGGTCTTCCTTCTCCCCCCACCCCTGGGTTGCAAAAGCACCCACTGCTGCAGCCTGTTAAAACTCTTCTCTTTGAGATGGCAGACACAAAGTCTATTTGATCTCATTAGCCATGTTGTTCACATCTCTGCTGTTTGCTCGTTAAAAGTCCACAGGAAAGTTCTGAATTGAAAATACAAATATAGTATGCCATGGAGTATGACAAGTGGAAAACACTTTTCTGAGTTGATTGAGAGTCTATGGAAAGAGTGGGGATCCCTGATTCAAAAGACTTGTTTTCAAATTTCAGCATTTCAGTTTCCTACCTTCATGACAATATGCAAGCTATTTAACTTCTCTGAGCTTTCCTGTCCTCACCTATGAACGAAGGATAATAATTTATAGGCTGTGATACAGATGAATAACAAAATACATGTGAAAGTGCCTGCCTTTTTTGAGTGGATATTCAATAAAACAGTTAGGAGAAGGCAGTAATAAAGAAGACTGACTATGAGGGTCCCTATAGTTCTTTTCCCACTTTAATAAGAAAACATGTGCAAAGTCACTAGCACAGCGCCCAGGACATAGTTGATCATCAAGGGATGTTAGTTCCTCTTTCATTTAACATTTCAAATTACTTATTTGTTTGGTTTTTAGAGCTGAAAAGATGTCTGTATCTTCCCTTATGTCAACATTGAATAGCTAGTTGCCTTGTCACAATGCATCTTCAATGTTAGTGTGCACACAGATCACCTGGGGGCGTTGTTAAATGCACACTCTGCTTCAGTAAGTCTGGGATGGAGCCTGAGATTCTACATTTCCAAAAGGCTCCTGGGTGATGCCTATGAGGGGGGCCCAGGGTTCACATTCTGAATAGGACGGCATTCATAGGCCAGGCAATATCCTCTCTTTGTTTCTTGCATTATCTTATTTCATAGCGCTTACAGTTTAGAGGTGGTATTATTTTACACGTTACAGATAAGAAAGCTGTGACCCACGGAGACTGGTGAATTACTTAAGATCATTCAACCCAAATGTTCAGCCACACTTCTTATCCCACCATGATCAACTTTTTTAAACTGTGTGACTGTTCTCTCATTCTTCCTATTTAGTTATGTTCCTTCAAGGTAATTGTTACCAAGTTTCTTTTTATATCTTTATCACTTTTTTCCAGTTCTTTTACAGATTTTTGCTCACCTAAGATGTAACTGTAGTTTGTGAGCATCCTCACGCCTAACCCTGTCGGAAACAACCCACACTTAATGGAGCCGTCTTTACTGGCAAAACCATTGGTAGTGGTCAGGCAGATGTTGAGACTTTTTTGGTGTAATTAATACCACTTAGGTTCATAAATCAGAACTCCTTCCTAGTTCATTCCTGGAATGAACTGTCTGCTCCTCTTTGAAAACCAGCGGGAAGACAGATGAGCTAAGAATCGTCAGCTCCGGAACACCCAGCACTTCCATGGTTCCACTGCCGAGCAGCCCTGACCCACCCAACTAAGGTATTTTTTATCCAGCTCACTCCAGGTATCAGGGGATGAGGTCCCATTGCCTTGTACCTCCCTAACCTTGTTTTTAGTAAATTCCCTGGACTAATACTGTGCTGCAGTGTATTTCTGTTGTCTTTGCCCCAGTTACAGAGCCAGGCCCCCCTCCCACTCCTGGGGGCACACCTCCTATTTTGCCCCAATTGTTTGGAACCGGCCAAGGTTTCTACGCCCTGGGTTACGTTTGATTTTCTGACTAATCCCCCATTTCCCTTTTCTCCCAACTTTCCCACAACTAATACCATAGAGATACAGTTTCTAGCTCATTTCTAGAAGCTTATGCTGACAGGAACATGTTCATAAAATTTTTTTACAACAATTATCTGAGAATACTGAGAATATCTCAATGTATAAATGATGAACTTATTTTAATAAACAGGTAAAGGTAACATAATCATAAAAATGTTACAGAACAGTAAGTTTAACTTGGATTACTAGTCTCTCCTTTCACAGGGAGACGATAAGAGTTCTTGAGTTCTTGGGTGTTTAGGCAATTGCTGGCCAAAAGTTTCAGGATTGCTGATCTGCTCCCCTCCCCCACTTCCTTCCTACCTTTCTTTCTTTATTGTCTCTTATTTTCTGTCTTCTTATGTGTGTTAGAGAGCACTTGCAGAATTCCTGCAAACGGATTCTTTGTTAACTTATCCATATGTATCATGAGTATTTTTAATGTCAATAAGTATACCACTTCACCATCATTTTAAATGGCTGCTTCACTGTATGCCAATGATTTATTTAATGATAACTATGCCCATGATTTATTTAACTAATCTCCTAATATGGACCATTCTGATTCTTTCTCAACTTTTTTGGTGTTCCAAGTCCTGGTGGCCAATGACCTTGCTAAGATCTAAGCAAGTGCTACTCAGTTATTTCCTGCTTGTTCATCCACATATCTGCTTCCTCAAGGAATTCTTGTAACTCTGGATTTTTCCTTTTAGAAGTACATTGCCCAGAACAGTTGTCAAATAAATTGAGGAATTTTGCTATAGTAGGGTAAGAATAGTGCTTCAAAACTTGCATTGTAAAGTCAGCCTACCTGAGTTTGAATCCCAGCTCTGCCATTTGCTTGCTGTGTGACCTTGGGCAAGATATTAATCTCTCTGTACTTCAATTTCTTCTCCTATGTATCATATGATTATAATAATAGTGCTTATCTCGTAGGTTTGCTGTAATAATTAAGGAAATGATGTGTGCAAATAACATAGAAACGTATCTAGCATCCAGTGCATGCTGAATTCATACTGGTTGTTGTTAATGATAAGAAGCTTGCTTTGTCTTTTTATTCATGCTATTAAACCTAAGTTTCCTGCTTTGGCAAGGAATATAAGGAACAGAAAGAGGAGTGTACAGTGGTCTCAAGAGGGTAAAGCACATATTAGGGAAATATGGTCAATTCTAATTATGTGGCCAGTTATCAAAGTGTGTAATATGATAGAGTTACTGAACTAGGCCACAGGCTGTCAGAGATATCTCATTAGCAGTCAACTTGGTGGAGATATGTATAGTCACAAAACATCTGACAGTCACCTACCATCAGCCAGGTTGTGTGTTTAGACACTTAGATGACGTTTAGACACGTTTCTTGTCCATGTGGGCTAGAACTGAATAGTATACATTTATTTTTACCTTTCCCCTAGGATTCTTTTTTCTTCCTTCTTTTCTCCTAGTGAAAGTGGAGAAAAACTAAAGTGTTTTGTTGACTTGGGCTTTTCCTAAAGAATAGACATTATTGTACTCACATGACCTCTTGTACTCACTTTGACTCTTTCTGTAAACAGTTCTCCACTGTCCAACAGGGTTTTGGCAGCTAGGAGACCCCTCAGTGGGAGCAGGGACTAGGTATGAACTTGGGAACTATTTTGGGAGGTAGGAAAATGTGAGGAATTTGGGGTTATTCATTCACTCTTAAGTACTAGAGGAGTACATCGAAAACATCTAAATTAAGCACTTTTCTGCATTTTAATTATTAGACCGAGTTCTTGCTTGATAAGAAAACAAATCCAACAATAAATCAAATGTATGAAGGGAAGACCAGACATTTTTCTTATCTCTCTGTTCTCAAGTGCTGAGAGCAAAACTGCATGTCAGAAGGCCTGATCTTCCTTCTTAGTTACATACCAGACTAATTGAGTCCCAGAAAGAGTAAAGCAATCCGATTGTTTTACTTGGGCAGAAGTTCTTACCCATTTCCTTGGATCATGTCCCTGGTCCTCCTTGTACTCTATACTGTTACTGGGTGGGACAAGAACCTTGATGGACTAGCCAAAGCCCACCTTTGAAGGGCCTGAAGCATCTGCAAGTGGTCACTCAGCTAATCAGTGGGCTTGTGTCTCACAATGCTTCCTGGTGACACAGGAGACTACTTCAGCCTTCCATCAGAGAATGTTTCCTACAATATATACTTTGTGATCAAATTCTGCAGAAGTTATTTTCTAAAGGAAAAGCAAGAAGGAAGAATTAACCATTACTTCCATCTTAACATCATCTGTTAGAAATTTTACAGACACCGGAAACCACAAAGTGCTTTTACTCCAGAGAATAGGTATATCCTAGAACTCATGGTGATTTTCAAAATTTCAAAATTTCTGCTAAGTATTCAGGGAAAAGACAAGAGAATAAACATTACTATTTTTTGAAACCTTAGTAAGTAAGGATTGTAGATCCAGGCCTCCTCGGGGGTTACAGAGGAAAGTAACAACTGTGAATGTCACCTCAATGTCATCGTGAGAGGAACAGGATATCTATACTATGGAGTATTATATGGCCATTAGAAGTGAAACGGCTGCACTGAATATATACTGATGTGGAAGATTATCTGTGGTAAATTCTTTAGAAAAGTAACGGCGTAGAATACGATTCAGAATGTGATTCCATTTTTGTAAAAACAAAATATATAAATGAACATGTAGATACAGGTATGTGCTTCATTAAGAGCTAGAACATATTTCAACTGTTAACAGTGGATTATCAGAGTTTACTCTAGGTAGCAAGAGTAAAGAAAATGGGAATGGTCTCAGGAGAGTGGGGAGAGTTTTTGCTTTTTAATTTATTCACATCTTAGCTTTGTGCAGCGGCTGTATTGTAGCCAATGAGGTGTATCCAAGGCGTCATATTGCTAATTTATTCACATCTGTATTGTTTGGAACTTTGTTCAGAAACATGTATTTTTATAATATTTTATACAGATTTGTAAAATCTCTGTATCAGAAATAAGTCTTTCTGTGTATCTGGTGATTTGAAGCTCTGTTGCACAAGGAAACATAATGTCCATCAGCAAATAATGCAAATGACAAGTATACATCCACCTGAAGAAACTCCTTAAAAATTACAATATAAGTTGTCTCACACTTGTAAACATTAGCTGTCACATATCACAGATGACGGGAAGAGATAAGAATGGAATCCAAGGCTGCTGTGTGATAGAAATCATTGCGTCTTGTCTGAGTGGGTTGATAGTAACAGTGGAAGGCAAGTGAGTACAGTTTTAAAAGATGCTGGAAGTGTGCAAATATTTTCATGATAATGATATAAAGATGTGCTGCTGCTACTGCATTAGGATACCTAGCATCTTAGATACTGATTGCCATCCTTACACCTTGCTTGTTAGGAGTTCCATCTCAACATAGAGGAGAATAATTTCCATTGGAAATTCCATGGAAACTCATCAACTAATTAATGGATATATTAATGTTTATATTGAGAACCTAGCATGGGTGGGGTGGGGGGACACAAAAGCAAATGAGAGCCAAGAATTGCCTCCTGATACTTGCAAAGTACTAGGGAGCTACGGTGTGTGCACAAGACTCCAGAATGCCGCGTGGGCGCAGGAAGCTAGAGCTAAACTAGCGCTTCAGAGTAGAGTGGTTGGATGGTCCCTCCAAAGGGAGGTGTTTTGTTGTCTATTTTTGTTTTGTTTTAGAATAGAAAAAAAATATATGAAAAGCAAGGTAAGCAGAGAGGAAAGAGTCAGTACAGAAGGTGATGAAGAGGTGAGGTCAGAGAAAAGATATAATTAATCAGGTAAGCCCTAGAAGCTGCAGAGAGTGAGCCCAGGGTAGAGGTTGGCCTTGAGAGGAAGGAAGGTTGTTTTCAAAAATATATAAAAGTAAAAAAGGGCCTGAGTGGTGAGGCAGAGACACTCTGAGGTGAAGGAGAAGGAAACCAAAGGAATCTTCTTGACTTCTCAGTCTGGTGAGAGGCAACTTTACCAACAGGGAGTGAAAGAGTAATGGCAGGCTCCGAGCTTCTAGAAAGATTTGGAATAGCCACTATGAAGAGTAAAAGTCGATCTGAAATGATTAAAAAGATAGTAGAGCACCATTAAGGTGCCCACTGAGGCTGAGTAGCATGAATTTTTAATGAAACTAATTTAAAAAATTACTTTTCATTACTTATTCTAGCAATATGGCAGCTAGATACAGGGGTATACAAATTCAGCTTGGCTGGAATGGGTGGATTGTAGAAATCAAATGATCTTATATTGAACACTGCATATGAAAATCCATTGGAAATTAGTCAAATAATTGCATCATTACAAATTCTGCTTTGTCAATCTGTTTCTTTCCTATTAATTTTTAAAGTCGAATCAGATAATTCCGTGTCTGCAAAGAGATGGGAAAAATATCCTGTACTTTTAAATGTTAACCAACCAGGTAATGCCATCAGAATTTCCGAAGTTTTTTGCTCACAGTTGTTTCTCATACATTATGTATTTTTAGGCTGGAAAAGTTAATAACATCCTTTTTAGAAGACCAGGATCCAGAGAGTAGACTAGAGGTTGGCGCCGATATGCGTAAAATTCATCACTGTTTTCATCATTTAAAGGTAAATTTAAATGTTTCCTCTAGTAGAAGCCATTTTCTGCCATGTTCAAGCTGCAATAAAAGCTTTTCTAGTCGGCCAACCCCTGAAAAGTTAGGACCCAGCATCACACATTCAGAAAATGGTATGATCTTCAAACCAATAGTGTGATTATCATTGAGTTTCTTCAGAGGTCGTATCTTACATGCCAATGAATAAGCTCAGACGATGGACCTCTAATTCTTTTGCCAGGACTCTCTACCTTTGATACAGTATAGTTCCATATACAAAGAACCATTTATTTCCAAGCTATATCAGGAGAATTATGTCCAATATCTTTTTTAGCAGTTTTGATTCATTCATACAATCCGTCAGTTTTTCTCTGCCTTAGGTTTTGCCTTTCATGATGAGAGAGTGGGAATATCATCAAATTTTCCTTTGACCTCACTTCTGTATTTGCATACTTCATTAAGACAATAAACATCCATTGTGAGTTACTGTAGGCCAGGAATAGATAAGGCAAGGTAGAATAAGTAAGTCATGGAGAAGACACATAGTAAAGAATAGTAACAATACGTGATAAGTGCTACTATAAAAATATGAATTAAGTGGTATGGTGAATGGAGAAAGGAAAAAGAGACTAAGAAGAGAGAGTGGTTGAGTAGGAGTTTCCCCGATGTAGGGAAGGAGAGATAAGATAAGGGAGAGAGGAATGAGGAAGGAGGAAGGGAAAGAAGGCAGGTAAAGGGGAGAGGACATGCCAGGTAAATCAAAGCTACTGCATTTTGAAGATGAGGAGGCAAAAAAGGGTATGCATGCCTGATGTGTGCAGGGAATTGTCAAAGGAAAAAGAATCGGAGAAACAAAGAAATTTGGAATAGAGGTATAGGCATTAAGCTCTTATTTCATCTTACAGAAACTATTGAATGACAAGAAGATCCTTGGAAATAGTACAGTCTCCTCTGAAAGCAAAGACCAAGAATGCCAAGAACCGTTAAAAGAGGAAGAATATAAAAAGCTACGAGATATTCTAAAGCAGAGAGATAATGAGATCAGTATCCTTTCTGAAAAGATGAGAAACTTTCCCTCTACTGGCTTGGCAGGGAGAGTGTAAACAGGTAGATGTGTTCCCCCAGGCACATCACTGAGCTCCCCACCCTGCTTCTAATTTCACAGTGCTTCTTTCCGTTGAGAAGGAAAATACCCTTCAGCAAACAAAATGTAGCAACCAGTGAAAAACAGAGTTGCTATAAAAGAAAAAAATTTTACTTGTTTTGAGCCTGTTACAGTTACTCTTGCAGAGAACATTTTCGTTTATATTGAAAAGCATGGGGTTTTTTATACCATCTGTTAACATCAAAATTTTTAAAATGTGTTTTTTGGTTTTTTTTTTTTTGTCTACTCTGCGGTGCTCTTTCTGTTTTAGTCCTGAGCCAGTAAGTTAGCTGGTTATCTTTAGCCAGCTGACCGGACACCAGGCTGACCACAGCCTCACCATGGCCCAGAATTTGTGGCTGGTGTGTGGGTGAAACTCAAATGACGGCTGAAAAATGACAAATGGTATTTAGCTTAAGAAGAGCAGAGATTGATTTAAATGCAACTTTTTATTTAAAAGCCAGATCTACTGCTTTGGGTTCCACTTACAAATGTTCCCAAATTTGGACGTGAGAATAGATGAGCATTCAAGATAGAATTCCTATTGGCTCCAGGACGCAGTGTATTTTGGGTGCTGAAAGTGGTAGCAGCCCATGGGAGTGTGTACGGCCTCCAGTTGCAGACTAAGCGGTTACTTCTAAAGAGCCCCCGTTGGGTTGGGTAGACCTCAGGACTCCCCAGTATTTCTTCAGTATTATTTCTCATTTTATCTTTCAAGCTTCTTGTGAAAGATTTGACATTTTCATTACACTTGCAGAATTTGAACTTGCACAAGAAATCATTTCGGTCAGTTCTTTATAAGCAGATGTTTTTGTTAATTTTGAAAATTAAGACACTTTGCTTCAGCTATTGTGAAAAATGCACAAAAACAGTCTACAGAAAGGAAATCCAGTCATAAAGAAGTAGAAACAAACCAAATAAGAGATAGGCATGCTGCCTAATTAACTTTAGTCTAATTTTAGTTGATTCTTAGCAGAGCCTGGGTGCCGGATCCTAGTGAGCCCCAGCTGCTTTGTTATCTGACCAGTAACAGGGGGTGCGACTATGAATCACACTCACGCAGCCCATGTCTGTGAGTGCCGCCCACAAATGTCACCCTTGCATTCCTTTTCCTTCCTCTTAATCTGTCCATCTCTAGGGATGGTCTCAGCCTGGACCTCAGTCCTGGCCCCAGCCCCAGTCTGAGCTCTGCTTCTTTTCCTGGCCTTGATCTTAGTCTAGGATCTTCTCCGCTAAATACTCCTACCAACTTCTTAATCCTTTTCTGGGCTTATGAGTGTCTGTGCATTCGTGTGGAGGAATGAAATGAGATATGACAGGGAGAGGCAGTCTTGGCTTGTCTAATATGCTTATTTTCAAAAGAGCGAAAGGGAGACACGCATCATCTCCCTCCTTCACTGAGGCGAGTCCAGACACTGCTGTCCGTTTGGGGCTACCCTAGATTCTGTACTGACTGAACAATTCAAACAGGGCCCCTCCTTCTGAGACTCAGATTCAAATTGATGGTGTGTAGGGGTCATAGTGGAAAGGACACTGAACTTAAATTCATACCTGCATTCAAATCCTAGCTCTTCATTTATTAGCTCTGTAACTACTCGATGAAGCTGTTTTCTGCTCTTCAGGAACCGGGGCATAAAACCCTCCCTTCCAAGCTCACCATGCTGAGCAGAACCAGTAAGTAAGTGCTTTGAGCACCGTAAGTGTTCTACAACGGAAGCTATGACTATGTAGACAAAGAGAAAACCCAGAAGGAAGAAAAACAGCAGTTGAGATTCAATCATCTCAAAGCTTATGCTAATAACCAAGAGAGGCTCCTGAAATTTTATAGTTACACAGAGTTAGGTTGGAGGATATTTTTATATCTGTCTTTATAGAGCCCAGAAGGCTAACCCCATGACAGGAAGAATGGGACAGATACAGCTTCCAGATGTAATGTAAAAATTACATTTTATGTAAAAAATGATTATACTTGAGCTTAACAAAAGATAGTGATGCAACTAAAATGACTGTGAACAACAGTGAATCTTCTTGGAAAAGGGGTGGAAGTGTGTCATTCGAGTGACATCATCAGTTTGAATAAAGTTCAGACCCCGCTTCACAAAACATATAACAGGGTTATTCAATACCCGGCACAGTGCTTGGCACAAAGCCATTGCTTTAGATGGAAATGGGAGGGAAGAAGACAGAGGGAAGGTGAGAAGAAGGGCAGCAGCAAAGAAGATAGATTTGTGTTGTGATCTTTATGAAATGTAAATCAGAACACGTCCTTTGATTGAAATCTTCGAGGGCCTCCCCATGATACTTAGAATAAAATCCAAACTCCTTGCTCTGGTTTTCGAGGCCCTCCATGTTCCAGCCCCTGCTCACTCTCTGGCCTCATTTCTTACCCCTCGTCCCATGTACATGTCATGCTCGGTCACACTTACCTTATTGCTGTTTTTCTAACACGGGGTTCCTCAGCCTTAGCACTGTTGACATTTGGGGCTGGACAGTTCTTTGCGGTGGGGGCCGTCCTGTGCGTTGTAGGATGTAGGGTCACAGGATTACGGCACTAGGAGCCGCTGCCAGGCCCATTTCTCTTTAGGGCTTTAGCCATTTCCTCTGCTTAGATGCTCTTCCTCTGGCTGGTTTTTCTTGTCATTCGGCTCTCAGCTGAAAAGTCACTCTTAGAGAGGCCTCTTTTAGTGCCCAATGTAGAATAACCATATGGTCACTCCTTTTAAAAATTAGCTATCTGGCACTGTTACTGTCTACTGTTGTGTGTTTGTGTGTGTGTGTGTGTGCATGTGTGCATGCATGTGTGAGATCTGCCTTTCCCCAGTGGGACATCTGCTTCCTGAGAGCGGGAAACTCGTCTGCTTTCTCATTGCTCCGTGCCAATGCCTAGAATAGTGCCTGGCGCGTAGAACGAGCTCCAGCAAATGTCGCTGAGCGGGCGAATGAACGGATGTTGCCATTGCAGTCCATGAACCAGTGGAAGTGCATGATGACACTGGCAAGCAGTTCCATGCAAAGAGGCGGGGTGGGGGGGCACTGGGCAGAGCCCTGTTCTTCTGTGTCACATCGACGCTTAGAACACTAAGAAGTTGTGAACATCTTTGGTAAGTGCATGGTTGGTCAGTTGGTTTGTTTTCGAGGCAAGAAATGGAAGCCACATCAGAGATTATGAGAGAAAAGCTGATTATGCTTCCAGAAATCACCAAGCGGGAATTAAAGCTGAAGAGGAAGACGGGGGTCAAGTGAATCCCGTATTACTTGCCCAAGAATAGGTGTCACATCTGTCACCACACTGGCCACCAGGATTGAGCTGGCCGATCTGCCAGCTGGGGGGCTCACTGTCTTCCCTCTCCTCCTGCTGCCTCTTGAGCAGGTGCCTGGTCTTCCCAAATAAAAGACATATTTACTCACAGGTGTATACATAACTCCAGTGCCTACTACTACTCAGTGTTCATTTTACTCATTATAAGCCCTTTCATAAAAATTTAAAGACGTTAACTGGTTTAAACTCAGAACATTTTAAAGGCCTTTGGGTTTCATAATTTTTCATATAATGGTGCCATACTGAAAGACTGATGGCCTCCTAAATTGTCCATAACTGTGGATAGGGCTTCAGGGAGTTGAAGTTTTCCTATAGTCATTCTTTACCGTGTGATAAATAGCAATTATTGGGAATATCAATTGCATTTGGGATGGCTGTGCTTTGATTTCTATAATCTATAATGAGTCATTAAATCCTTAAGTCGAGTTTCAGATATTCTGGTCAACATGTTAAAAAAGGAAAAGAAGAAAGCTCAGGATGCTCTCCACTCACCCAGCATGGATAGAAGTGAATTCAGACACTCCCAGAACTCGCCCTTCCCACCTGGGAACCCAGAAGAAGGCCAGAGACTGTTGCTGTCCTCAGCTCCCGCACAAGCCCAGGACTTCAGCACTTTGGGGTGCAGATCCAGCTTGCTCCACAAAAAAACAGGTCGGTTGCCTAAATTTCCAGTATTCCTCGTTGTAATGAGTTTCAGTATAGCACACTCCAGTTTCAAATGTGCAAGGATGAAGGCTCTAAAAATTCATTTGTTAGAATTATTTTTTATAGCTACCAAATCTCTTAAATATTCGTTTCCCAAATTGATGATTGAACTGAGAAGAACCACGTATGAATTTTCGTAGAGTTTAGAGGCAGAAATAGATGGGTCAGAACAACAGAAGAAAAGTTAACTTTAGAGAAAGGCAGTAGAAACTTTTGTCTTATCGCCTGGCATAAGAGGGAAATAATGTCAGATGTCACATTACTGATGTGATGACGCAGTGTTTATTTCTAAATCTAAATGAGCTATCTGCAGCGAAATCATTTAAAAGTATTATCACAGCCTTACAGGACTGGTACTAAATTAACAACACTTTGTCAGGTAATAACGATTTGACAGGGTTGGGCCAATTCAGAGGTACCTTTCCTATTTCTAGTGTACGTTTCTCTTTCTGTTAGACCAGCAGCATGTGATGTACAGTCATGTGACTGATACCTTTTACTTGAAAACACCGAGAAATCTGAAGTGTTAGATGTACTAGAATAAATGAGTAAAGAGCTTCCCTTTCTGGCAACATAAGTTGAAATTTCTGTATAAACATTTGTTGGGATGGACTACCTGACATGTATGGTTTTCTAAAGGATTTAGCTTGGGAATAATTAAAGAATATGGTGCTCATTAATAAGCACATTTTTTAGTTAATAAAGACAGGATGAGAAACATGGAAATGTATTTGCAATATTACATTCCTTTATCTCTTAATTCCAAATCTCTTACATTGAATATTTATTCAGCAACACTGTAGAATGCATTCAAAATCTCAGGAACCCAAAATGGCTGTTTTTACCGTCTGTCATGGTGGCAATAAACAGTGAAAATCAAGGATTCCTCTCTGTGATTGTCTTCTATCCACCTTTGCCATACTCTATTATAAAAATAGCTGGTTGGGGAAAAAAGGAGGCCTTCTGGATTGGACAAAATTCATTAGTTTATGCATCCATCTGTTCATTCATCTTTCATTCAACATATATTCATTGAGCACACACTTTGTTCTAGGCACAGTGCTAGTTATTATTATTATGGCCAAAGTTTGTGTAGCCTGTAGCACTAGGTACTTTTCTAAATTCTATGCTTGAATTAACTCAATTAATCTTAATCCTATAAGTTTTTGTTTTACTCCCAAATTACAGATGAAGACATAGATGGCCAAACACAGCCTCTGACCTCACAGTACTTACAGACTGAGAAGAAAGCCACTGAACAATTGATTGTAAAAGCATACCTCTGTATTACTGAGGAAGCACATACCAGGAACTTCAAATCCTTAAAAGACCAGAAAGATTCAAAAAGGGGAGTGAGGGTAGAAGTGTGGCTGGAAGGAATATTTCAAGCAAAGAGAATCAATGGCTTGAATAGCTTTCCAGGTCTTTGTGGTAGAAAGAAGCATTTTAGGAAGTGAAAAAGCCGGGTACGGTTGGGATCTGAGGAGTGAGAGGCTGGAAAGACAGATTGATTGACAGGTGCAAAGGGATTGGCAGAGGACACTAAGACTGCATGACCAGTCAGGAGATCATTGCGGTACTCCAGGCCAAAGGATGGGGATGATGAGGGAAAGGTGGGGAAGCATTTACAAGGTCCAGTGGCCAGGGATCAGTGGCTAACTGGGTGTGGGGGTCAGGATGAGGATTGGCTCACAGGTCTCTGAGTGGCCGGGAGGCCCTTCCTGGAGATAAGGAACAGTGAGTGCCCCCCTGACCCCACAGTCCCCCCCAGCTGGCATTGTTTGCTGTAGAGAACACAGTGTTGGCATCTGTGCTGAAATGAAAGGTCGCAATCAGTACCCACGTTAGAACCCCATGGCTCGTGATGGAGGGACCTGTTTGCTGGCCTGTTCCAAAAACACACCAGTGCAGAAAAGGCCTCAGATACCACTGCCCAGTCCCTTCTTGTATGCCAGACCTTTTCTATTTCTACTTCTGCTTGCCCACAGCATCTCATAATCTCTCTCCTCCCTTATAATTATAGTCAGCTTTTTCAGTAACTCTTTTCCTCCCTTGATACTGTTATTGAGACAGACTATAGTTTTGTTTGGAGAATAAATTAAGTTTACTTGAATAGGAAATCACTGAAAAAATAATGGAAATTGTTTGTAAAGTCCAAGTACAAATGAGGTAAAAGTTTTGGAGCTGAGCCTTATATTTGAAAGAGTTTTTGAGTTGTTTTAACTGTCTTTGGATATATTTCTAGCAATAAGTTTAAATAGGAGCAGACTGACAAGTAGACTGATAATGATCTAACCATTTGGGGCAGGGACTGATGGGGGATTGATTTTATTTTTTGGCAAAACTACAAATAGGATGGAAATTGTTGCGGGTGAATCAATGCAGCACAACGGGTAATGGGATAGTTCACTGCAATATATAAGATTCGAGGAACTGATTGGGCTTTTATTACTGCATTACTTTATATACCAGAAGCTTGTGTAAACTAAACCAAATACAAAAAATTAATAAGCTTGTTGTTTTGAAAGTATTTCTGCCTTATGTAGGTGTTGTCAGTTTCCATTAACCATCACTGGGGCTGTCTCTAACGCAGAAAGCAAGTCAATCTGACTGTCTCTGAGACTTTGATGAAACTGTCTCCGCCTCATGATCCTCTCCCCTTCTTCCACTCACCTTCACTTTATGCTGAAAGTAAATCACTTCAAATTAGAAAATGACACCAAATTCCTGGTTCACTAGAGAGCCCTGGAGCGTCACTGTGCAAGCAGCCTGCCAAGGCAGGGGAGGGTTAGGGGCTTTGGGGCTTTTGGTTGTTGTTTTGGAGTTTGGATGTCTGTTTTGGTTTCGTGCAAACAATGAGAGGGATTGTTCAGCTCCACGGTTTGAAAAGAGTCATATTGTTCTCTTTAAAACAGGAGTTTTAAGGTTAGGGTTTTTTTTTTTTTTTTTGCCTTCTTCTTCTTTCTGTTTTAGTTCTCTGAGTTCCAAATGGTCACCTGAAACCAGTCAGTATTCCAAAAGCCATGATGACTCACCACATCCTTTAACTCTTAGAGATGCTAACGGAACTCATCTATCACAGGTGATGCCACTGGTGTTTTAAAAGGTGAACTGAAAGCCAAAGCCTGGAGGCTCCAGCCCCTTTTTTCCTCCTCACTCCTTGAGAATTTGTTGAATCCCCACAAATGTGCGTGGAAGGACCCAGGGTACATGGTGTAGGCAGTACCAAGATGAACTGAGAAATGGTCTCTGGCTTGCGAAGCTTACATTTATATAGTAGAGGCTGGTTTTATACCCAAAGAGCAGAGAATAAAATGACAAGTGCTTTTGCGGGAGCTGGAAGACATGCTGTGGGAAGTCAAAGAAGGGGAGAATAACGTGAACATCATTCTTATTTCTTATTTCTTTTACTCAATATCTTGCACAGCATAGTGAATACAATAAATAATAATGTACATTTTTAAACTGCTAAGAGAGTAAATTTCAAATGTTCTCACCACAAGAAAAATAAGTACTTGAGGCAATGGATATGCTAATTAGCTTTATTTGATTGTTTTACATTGTCTTCATAAATCATGACATCACTTTGTACCTCGTAAATATACACAACTACAATCTGTCGATTTATAATTTAAAAAATAAAAATTTTAAAAAGAATAATATGAGCAAAGCCTTGGGGACAGAAAAGCAAGGAAAATCATGTAGAGTTGACAGAGGTATTTGTTTAGCTGGGGCCTTGGAGGTAGACAGGAAGCCCAAAGAAATAAGGCTAGAAAAATAAGCAGGTAATCGCTGGGATGGTTGCTTCAGGGAGAGGCAGAAGAGGAATACATGGGAAGTTCCCCTTTTGACTTTGTATGTTTTCATATTGTTTTAATTTCCTACATTCCTCTATTGAATAGATGGGGCCATGCTATGGAAATCCTTGAATGCCAAGCCAGGGGATTTTTTTCCTTTGGTTATAAGGGAACCACAAAGCAGAAGGGGCTATGGTGATGGCTGTGCCCTGGGGAGGCATTTTTCAAACAACCCTTTAGGGTATTTTTAGGGTATATTGGAGGTGAGGTTCCTAGAGACCATGTAAATGGTTCAGAAAATACAATAGACCGGCGTAGGTGTAATGGAAGCAGAGAAGAGGCGAGGAGCATGAAGAGGTATTGTGGGGGGAGCCCACAGCAGGTCTTTATGGGATAAAGAAAGACTGGTTCTTTGCTCTCTTCCCACTTTCCAAGTGCTCCTTAGATTCTGATGATGCAGCTGTAGACACAGACAGGAGAACAGGGGAGCTGGTGCTTCCATGGGATGCTGCTTCAAAGCTTGAGTCAGTTCCTTGAGTTTGTTTTACTATTGCTCAAGGGAAGCTCTCAAGACCAAAAGCTACTGCTTCTAAAGGCTCAGTATGCCCAATCTTCTGCTAAGTTAAAAGCAAAAGCTCAAGGAGAAGTCAGTGGAGGCAAAACTTGCTCATAAACAACCAGAGGAAAAGAATAAAGATCACATTATTTCTAAGGTTCTTTCCAGCTTGCTTTCTTGTAGGCCTCAGGCACAAATGCCAGCCTCTGCTTTTCACATCTCTCGTGATCCTTGTCCCCTTCTCTTTTAGAACTGACTACACTTTCATCTTTGCATTTCCCCATAAATGCAATTAAAGAAACAGTCACTAAATGGACCATTCCCTTCTCTATAGCTCTGTGGACAATAGCACCTCTGCAGAACACGGCACTGACCGGTTAGTCAAGGGTTATTCCAAGTGCTGCCTCGGAGAAATGTATCTTTGCATCCTTCCTATTTGAAAGGTCTGTAGATTAGATGAAATGCGTAAATTACACCTGAGAAAGGCGATTGGGGAGTAGTGAGAGAGAGAGAGAGAGAGGAGGATGTATGTGCCAGAGTGAGCCAGTACACAGATCTCTGCTTTCAGATCCAAAATCGAGACTCATACCCATTCCTGAAGGTCTGTTTATCTATAATAGTAGTCTTTTTGATCCCGATAAGGTCTTCAACTTTAAGTCATCATCTTCAAGTTCCTCAGAAGTGTTTAATCTAGTAGGGGAGATAAGCAGGTAGATACAGCTGTCTTTCAGTGTAAGGAATGCTCAGGAAAAGGGCCTGGGTAGTTGAAGATTCTTGCAAAACAGTAGTCCCATCAGTCATCAGTTCTAGACTCTTAGGGGAAAAGAGGGCATGATCAGAAGGAGAAACACAGATTCTAAACCTGGTGGAGCATTCAAAGAACTAAAGGTATCAAAGCGTCAGAAAGTATTATAGTTTGGCAAAATGTACACCTATTCCCTATAGACATTAAAATTGCCCAGGGTGACAGATGGGTTGTGCATATAAAGGAAAGCCATGACGCTGGTATCCAGCAGGGGAATGACTGATGACAGGGAAGGGGAGAGTGGAAAGGAGGATATAGCCAGATGGAATGAACTTGAAAGGGAAAAAGAGTTACTTGTGTTGTATTGTTTATCTGTTTGTTTATTTTCATCAGCATAAATGAATGTTGTTCTAGAATCACCAAGAGAAAACAGGTAGAATGCAGACCAACATCCCCCTCTTCCCACCCAGTTGTAGGAGGAATCGTACCCATTTTTCTCACCTCATCCTGAAGTTTGAGGTGAAAGGCTATATTTATATTCAGTTATGCCCATAAAGTAAGCTGGGTATTGCCTGCTCAAGCAAATGAATTCTTCAAATAGGAGGGATACCTTCAAACCTCCTTTCAAAAACTGCTAGAGAGAGGGCTCTCCACTCAGGGCTGGTACAGTACCCTAACAAAACGATAATGGAAGACCAATTGCCCCAAGCGGTTTGCTTGTACGCAGTAGAAAAGTTAACTGTGGTTCTGGGCACGGGAACCCTATCTTTTGGCTCTAGGATAAAAAATCATAAACACTAAAACTGAGTCAGAACACAGATTATTTATAATTTATTAAATATTACATTCAAAAATTACTTAGTGTATTATGTTGAGCTCAGATTGCGTTTTCCCACACCCAGGCAGGTCACAGTCCCTGGGGAGCAAAGTCTGAGCTGGATGTTCATTAGGGGGTGACCCTGGGGCCAACACCTGTGGAAGTGAGAGGACGGGAGCCAGACTTAGAGGAAGAGGAAGATGAGCTGTGTTGCAACGTTGCCAGCTGACAAAGGCTCCCTCCGTTGACCTTATGAAGGGCTCTGGAGTTAAGCGGGCCTTTCAGAATTGCCCTGAGTTGAAGCAAGGTGACAAGATTTTTCCACCCTCATGACTGTCAGTCATCGATGTGGGCCTGCCCCTGTAAGGAGCATGGCTTTAGGTGAGGCAGTTCTGCCAGCTGAGAAATCCCCAAATAGGGTTGATAGCATTTTCTTCTAACATGCTGCCTGCAGCTGGAGAAATGAGTTCTTCATTCTCAAAGGAGTATCTGGATAGCATATCACAGTATCCACCATAGCCAGTAAGTTTTCCAGGATTTCCAAGATACTAGTGTGGTCCCTAATTTAGCTGAATTATATAACTTTAAAGCCCATAATGTAACTGTATAGTAATATGGCCCGTAAAGTTGAATAAATATAGGAATTGTGTAATTTAATCATTATTTTTGGCATTGTTTCCATGAAAAAAATATATTCTGCATTCCAATTTTGGATGCCAAGAGCACAATCCCTGTTAGGAAACAGAAGGTCTCTCTCCCTTTCTTTCCTTCTCTTCCTCTCTCTCCTTCTCTCTCTTTCTCTCTCTCTCCCTTTCTCTCCCTCCTTCCCTCCCTCCCCTCTGTCTCCCTCTCTCTGTCTCTCCTCCTCTTTTTCTTTCTCTTTCTTTCTTTTGCTCTCTCCCTCTCTCTCCCTCTCTCCCTCTTTCTCTGTTTCTCTCTCTCTCCACCCCCACCACTCTCTCTCTCTATTTTCCTCTCTCTCTTTTTCTATTTCTCTCTCTTTTTCTCTCACACAGACAGCCTTACCCAGACTTGGGAAATAAAACACTATTCTTTCACAATCACATATTTACTCTGTAGGACACATGAAATGTTATGCTATTCTGGATGAGGTGGGGACTATAACATATTCTACTACAGGAAGCTTAAAGGACTATCCTTAGCTGAAGGAGTGATGACTCCTATTAATTCATTTAATAAAATTCATTGAATTTAAGCTAGGTACCAGACATTGTGCAAGGTGTTGGAAATTAAAAGATAAATAAGCCCCAGTTCCCGTGATAAGGGACTCACAATCTAGAAGAGCACCTATGGTGCATATGCACACAGGGTTCCACGGGACATGGAAGAGGGATGTCAACTCTTCCCAGATAGGTTTAGGAAAACCTGTCTGGAAGAGGTGGTAGTTAAACAGCATTTTCAAAGAGTGATCATATTTATGTGTGGAGAAAGGAATGCGGAGAGAAGGAAAGGAGAGAGCACTGAGCCCTGGGGAACTTCTCAAGCAAAGGTGTGGAGGTGTGGGACACGTGGCTGGTTTGTGATGTTGCAAGCATTGGGTTTGGCTGGATCGTGGGGTTTGCGTGGATAGGATGGTGTTTAGCAAGAAAGAAAGCTGAAGAGAAACCAGTTCGTGAGACGTTTAAAAGCCATACTTCCAAATTTAGAACTGTATTGTCATGGCAGTGGGGAGCCATTATGGCTTTCTAACAAAAGAGCAGCATGGCCATATTTCTGTTACAGAAAGACCAGGGACATCAATGCACGCAATAAACTGGATCCTGGAAGAAAGGTGGTAGAACATTGTAGCAGCAGTCAAGCTAAGAGATCAGAAGGACTTGAACCAAGCCAGCCACAGGAGGGAGTGTAAAGATGAGACAAGTATTTGAGGTACATAGCAAGGAGAAATGATTAGAATGGGAGTGAGATGAACAATCTAGGATTACTCCCAGGTGTCTGAGTAGATATGATGCCATTTACCAAGACAGTGATTCCATAAAGAGAAGCAGGTATGGAGGGAGAGTTGATTAGTTAAATTACAGATATGTTGAGAATGAGTATGAGATGGGAATGTCTATGCCAGTGAATGTGTAGCTTTAGTGGTCAAGGCAAAGTGTTAATTAGAGATATGGATGTACCATTGACTTGTCGTTGCCATGAGAGTGGATAAAGTAGTCCAGGGAGATGGGTAGCAAGGAAAAAGAGGAAAAAGGACTTCAGGCAGAACACGTAGGAGCCCCAGTATTGACAGAGTGGGCTGAGGCAGAAGAACCAGCAAAGGAGAACTGTGAAAGGCAGAAGAGCATTGAGAGAGAGCAAGACCTCAGGAGCCAAGCTAGAGGTTGAGTTTCAAGGAGATGGATGTGGTTAACAGTGTTGGACATTGCGGAGTGGTCAAGTAAGATGAGAACTACAAACAGTCTGTTGGATCTGGATGGGAAGTGACCCTTTGCCAGAGCAATTTCAAAGAGTGTAGGGGCAGAAAGCTCACTGTACCAGATTGCAGAGTAGGGGGAAAGGAAGTAGAGACAGAAATGGTCACATATATCATTGGAGGTTAAGGGATGTTGAGGCTAGAGTTGTTAAATGGAGCTCCTTTGAGAGTGTTGAAGTCATTCAAGATATTGTCAATAAATGGGTGGGGAAGGAAAACTGTGAGCCAAGAGCCCACATCGGCATGGGGTGGCCGAGTGATTTGTTCACTCATTGAAGTATCACTATATACTGGGCAGCCTTAAATTACGTCATTGCAGAGAGTGGGACCAAATGGTACAGATCTCAAAAGAGGAAAAGCTTTGGCTTTGGTGTTAAGAAACAGTGATTCAGAAAAGCTATCAGGGAACCAGAAGAAGTGCAACACTGTGTCTGGCCCCTCTAATATTTACATTGTGGGAAAATGAATATCCTCCACTTGATAGGGCTCCAGAGGAGACAGTGTCCTTGAGGGAAAAGTAAGATTTCAGTGAAGGGAAGAGGTGGAAGGAGAATCCCATGAAAATATTGAGCACGTGAGAGAGTTTGATTACAATGGAATGAGGGTTCTGGATAGCAGAATGGGGCAGGTTCTCAGGCTAGTACTGGAAGGAAGAGAGTGAGGTGGGGCAAGGAAGTAGAGAATAATTTATGAGATGACAGTTGCCTGGAGGGGCTTACATTTTGTGGGTGGCCAAAGATGACAGGATAAAAGTCATGGTAAGATTGATTATCCTTGAGGGTACGGGCCTGGTAAGTGCAGCAGATTCAGTCTCTTATTGGTTTCTTAATGATATGCTTCTGAGAATTTCCTTTGAAATGAACTCTTCCTGGATGATGTGGTAGAATGGGGGTGGAGGAGATCATCTGTCTTCCAGAATGTTCTATTCCCATTGAAATCACAGGATCCTGTGGAGGTTAGGACCAAGATACCCCATGGAAAGTCTTGGGAAAGTGTTGGAAATTCCCTCTCTCGGGTAGAATTTTCCCCTACATTGTTGGGGAGGCAGTTAGTATGACCCCCACACATTCATCTCTTGATGGAATTGCTTCAGTTTGGCTCCAGAAGCTGCAGCAGCTCTCCTAGGGATGGGGACACTGATTTAGGGGCTATTCTTGCATCAGTGGCAATAGTTTTGTGGCTTCATAGATACGGGTCATTCCTAACTCAGGTGTTTATAAAACTGGTGTTGTATTTCCTAACTTGTAAGTTCCTAGATATGTCTTCACTATTCAGAGGCCTCCTCAGAGCGCCCTCTGGAAGTAACATATAGACACTAAAGCAAGAGAAACAGAATCGGATCAAAGGGATTCTTTTTCTGGTCTGTTTGGTTAGGGTCAAGCACAGAGCTGAGAATGCTTAAATGTCCTATCTAACAACGTTAACTGTCACTCCCTCTGACCACAATGTAATCAGACTTCATCCTGTGATGAGAGATAATAATTACCCTAAACAACAGCATCTGCCTTCACCCTGGAGTTGGAGAATTCCATCAGCACTTCCTTTTTCAAATATGATTTTCTGGGATTTATACCAGCAAAGATGAAAATGGCTTCTGTCAGTGTGTTCAGTGGGGAATGCATTTTGGAAACATGATAGATGAACTCTGGCTTTATTTGTAGCATAAGACATGATCTTTACAAAACATCTGTCAATTGCTCTGACAACCCAAACCAGAATTTACCACTCTCCCCCTGTGACAGTCAGGTTTAGCTGGTTTTCATGTTTGTGATTATGTTATCAATATTCACTACATGTGTGTGAGAGGGAAGGAGTGAGTGTGGCCAAGAAGGCCACCTGGGAAGCAAAAAGCTTTCTCCACTATGCACGTGTGTAGTTTGTCTTTTGATTAGAACCTCAGTCATCGTTTGAAAAGTCTTTTGTCACCGTAACACTGCCTCTTCACCTCCATCAGCCAGAGAGCCTTGCGCAGAAATACTGCTTCACCCCTCTGGCTGCGTTTCCAGCTGATCTGTCTTCTCATTTTCTGGTCCCTAATTTCTAGTTATATGATATGGGTTGAAGCTGTGCTTCAGTGAATCTGCTAAGTTCTCGGCTTTTGGTTATTCTACTTCATTTTGGTAAACAGAGATTTCTTGGAGATCCTACAGCCATCCATTTTCCAAACATCTTGGGCTTCATAGAATTGTGTGCCGTGTTGAGCATTGTCCTGGCACTGATGGACAGGCTATGTCCTTTGGCTGGGCTACCAGATTTAGCAAATAAAAATAGAGGACACTCAGTTAAAATTAAATTTCAGAGAAACAACTAATTTTCTTTTTTAGTGTAAGTGGGTCATGCAATATTTGGGACATGCTTATACTAAAAAATTATTCATTGATTATCTGGAATTCCAATTTAACAGGGAATCCTGTCTTATCTGGCAACCCTCCTCCTGGCCCTTTGCTTTTGTGATATTGGCTTGTTAAAGGGATTGATAGGTAGCCTTTAAGAAATTGTTTCAGAAAAAGAATAGGGAGGTTTCTATGGGTTGATTAGCATCATGACCTCTGCATCATGACCTCTGGGAGGGGCTAAGATGGAGTCGATCTTCCTGTCATATTAGCACCAAATACTGCAGCTTTCTACTCTTTGTCCCTCATCTGTTTCTTGCTAGACTGGAAGAATTTCAGGTCTCTGAAAGCAGTAGGGAGATATGGGTTTTATGATACATAGCATTTCTGAAACTTTTGCCTCAGAATACATGTAAACATCTCACAGGATGCTTATATTCTCCAGAACACTGTTTAGGGAAACCTGCCCTGCAGTGTTACCTATGAACACTTTTTTGCTGCATGTAGACGTCTCCTGGTACTACTATATCCAGCTATTTATTCTTCATATTTATTGTCAATGCCTAGAACTGGTGCAAACCATGGCATGATAAACTCTGTGTCTTGTTGTACATTTCTAGAGTGCAGTGATTTGTATATGGTTATTTTTGGAAATAAGTTTTATAACTAAGCTGTTCATCAATAATGTGGCTTATTCCATTAGAAGTTTTTCAGATGCACATAAATATCCTGAACCCAGTTCCCCCAAGCCAACAAGCCAAAATATAAGGATTATACATACAATTTTATTCCACTGAAGTACCTTCCATGCAATCGGAATAGCCTAAGGATGTTTATGAACTTCTCAAGGCAGCCAGACTTAGCAGCCTCCCTCATTCTGTTCTGTGCGTGGTGTCGAATGCTCTTGTGAAGTTAACAGATTCGACAAAGAGATATTAATATTTAACACTGTCGTTTTCCCATCTTCACTGCATGATGAAAATCAATTCAAGGCTATTCTGAGTTTTCAGATAATGGAGTTTCCTTCTCCAGTTGTGCCCTTGAGATATGCTTACATATCCTTTTTAGGAGCTCTGCTTCTCTAGAAGCTCAACATTTACCATTTGCATGGTTTGAGTGACATTTTGCAGCATAGGAATGATCTCACCCACAAGAGTTCAGTGGGTGTCAGACAATGGTCATTCCAAGAAGTGCCATGTAACAATTATCTCACTCTTCAGGTCTCGTTACCAAACAGTGATCTAATTGATGTGCAAGCACCATCTGGACTTTGAATGTATGCGTGGTATCTTTTCCTTCTTCTTTCAGTAGAAATTTACATCAGTGATCACAAGCTAATGCCTGGCATATTCTTTTTACAAGGCTGTAGATAGTACTTCATATTACAAGTCCTGTGTTGTGCAATGATTTCACCCATATTACAATAAAACTCTCAGTGAGATATGTCACCTCAGCATTTTTACAGTCCACTGATATGACATGCGAAAAAGCAATTGAGCCTTTTAACCATTAGCCTGCAATGCTCATCACTTAACTCAGATAACACACATTGACTCTAAATCATTTCAGTCACAGCTGTGTACATACTTTCATGTACACACACCACAGACACAATACACACACACACACACACAAACCATGTGTACACATACTAACTTTCATTTTACTGTGCTTTTCTAGTACATCTTACTGTACTGTTCTAGTCTTCTTAGACTGTACTAAATTAAATGAATTTCCTGCCATACTTACGGGTCCAGAACTACCTAAAAGCTTGATTTACTGATCCGTAGGTTAAATTTCCATTTTCTTCCATTCCATTAAGTCTAGCAGCTACTAGGGTGACGTGCTCCAGCATTTCTCTTGCCCTTTATGATCTCAGTAAATTTCTTTGACCTACTTTGTTCTGTAAACATAAGCAGGACCAGACAGCATTTGGTTTGTATGAGATAATGGAAAAGTGATGCTCTGCCTAATGTTTTCTGTGATTTTTCTCACCAAGGCCCAAGATAGTCTTTTGATAATGTTCTACAAGGAGATAGACAGGATTTAGCAGTCTATTACTCTCTCTGAACTCATCAAGGTCTGTTTAACTGATTATGTTAGCTTTGCTATGCAGTGGAGAGGCTCCTTTTTAATTTTTTTAAGCAGAAGAAAAAAGCTAATTGATATTATATTCATTTCATGACTTCACTGCTCATTAGCCCTCTCTACTTTGATTACATATGCTGTGTGAAATAACCGTAACATAATAATTCTTGCCATTAGCAAATAGAACCCACAGGACCTCATTATCCCCAAACCCATTGCTTGGGTGTGCAATTAACCATATTTGTGGAATAGTTAATTGTTTTGCAGAAGACTGACACTGGGCTTCAAACCCCATTTTTCAGCAAGTAGAGGCGAGCAGCAGTGCCGTAGACAGTGCCTGATGTGTCCAAGAAGAGGAATTCCCTCCAATCCATGTTATTCACTGTTAAAACGTCTGCCAAATGTTCAAATGCATGATGGTCATCTGATCTCTGCTGCAACCAGTATTGGATTTCTCATCAATAGTTTCTTCTTTCCATATTTTCCTAATCCCAACAGTCAAAATGTATTTTACCCCAAATATCTTCCTTCTCCCCTAGGCTTAAAATTGCCTCAGTTATAGTTTCATGTGGGTAAAGGAGATAACAATCTTAAAAAGGTTAAGCTAGAAACAGCCACCGTTCTACCTCAGTGTGTTTCATTTGGTCAACTCTTTTCTTAGCGATGATAAATGATACACTTGGATAGAGTACTGTAGTTCAGTACGGAGGCCTGTTTTCTAGAGGCCTGGAGAACAGGCGCACCAGTCAATGGGAGAAGGGTGGGGGCACGGGGTGGGAGGAAGGAGAATGAATTTTGCCACTCTGAAACATTGGTACTCTTACCTTCCTCTCCTCCCAGGGCTTCTCCAAGTCTGGTACAGCTGTCATTTAACTGTGAGTTAAGTCCTGAGATTGTAGAGGTCGGGAAAGAGTAAGAAAAGGGTGGGAGAACTAACCATAGTCAGCTGGCTTTCTGGTAACTGATGCAGAAATCTAAGGAGTATATCCTTAAGACAGACCCACAATTTGCTGTGTGCAGCCTGTATAAGAGTTTTGCAAGATTATTCTGTGTTGCATGTGGCAACATATCCATATATATAGTTTAGCAAGAATGATGCCATAGAAATTTTAATTTTTAATTTCACAAGTAATACTGCACATATTTTCCTTTTAAAAAATTAAAACTTTACAAATAATACTGTTTCTGTTGACAACCCACCCCAACTCCCAGTCCTCTCCCACTTCCCCAGTAACAACTGTGGATATAAGATCAATCCTTTGGCCGAGCGTCATGGCTCACGCCTGTAATCCCAGCACTCTGAGAGGCCGAGGTGAGAGGATCACTTGAGGTCAGGAGTTCAAGACCAGCCTGAGCAAGAGTGAGACCCCGTCTCTACTAAAAAAAATAGAAAAAAATTAGCTGGCCAACTAAAAATATATA